>CAMPDV010001518.1:0-47504 GCA_946699065.1 Loxodes magnus
ACTTAAGAACTCCACATCATGTAATTAGAAAATTTTAAACTCTTAAGAACCGTACAAGAGCTCGAAAGAAAAATTGAATGCCTGATGAATAATTCATAATAAAAAAATTGAAAATAAATAGTTAGGAATTATTAGGATAGAATAACTAGAAACAAAATTTAATAAATTCGCAGAATTAACTGAAAGTATGTTATTGCAAAAAATGTAGATGAATGATCGGATGTAGAGCAACAGCCTACAACAAACTATATTCCCTATTGGAAAATAATGAGATGTTAATACTGCAAGCAACCAGGTCACAAAGTTAGAAGCTGGTTTCAATTCTAATGAAAATAAAAGAAAATAGTAGAAAACTTATGGGAAAATATTTTCAGGATTTATTACAATCAAGAAGGTAAACTATACAGAAAAAAAAAAATCCAGCTAAACAAAGAAGCTCCAAACTTATAGCATGCAATTAACGAATTTAATAAGAAATGAATGGGAATCGATCTATCAGAAACTCTCAGAAAAAATATATTAAAAATCCTTAGAACGTATGATAAGCAAGACCCAAGCAAATATGAAGTCTCTTTATTTAACGTTAAATTTTTGATTTGTGATTAACCAAATAAGGGGTGAAATCACGTAAATTAATTAATATATTCGTAATCAAAATCTATTAATTTTAAAATACAGTTAAGATTTATTACAAGTATATAAGATAAAAAATCCCTTTAACTTGTTAGATACTTTAAAAGGCAAAAATATATATAAATTTATATAAAGTTGGCGAGCAAAATAAACACATTAATTTAATAAAATTTTCAGTGCTAGAATTAAAAAATAGCTCCTTTGCTTGCCTAAAATGTTTTTCTATTATAGCATTAATAATCTTTATAATTAAGTATGTAAGAAAAAGTAAAGTAAGCTTTTAAACCAGGTTAAAAAAGCGTAGATATGTATAAGACAGAAGAATAAGAGGTATTATAGAGGAAAATGACGAATATATTAAAAAGGAATAAGAGAACAGTTTCTATTACTTAAAGGCTCGCTAGAAGAAATTGAATAAACTGACGTGTGTGGAAAAAGCCACCCAAAAACGAGGTAATATGAGTTCTATAATCTAATTTAATTATTAAAATAAAAATTGATATCATAACTGTATTTTAAATATTTTACTTTTCTTTAAATCTTTTTAATTTCTAATACATAAATTCTATTTGATAATAGTATTTATTAACTAATCTAATTATTTATTAAAAATTAATTTATATAAATATAATCATAAGATTAAAAAATCCAAAAAAAACAAGGAATCTAAACCATAAATTGCTAATCTAATAGATCAATCTTAAGTCTAAGTTAACTAACAAGAATCAAGAATTCGAAAAAGATAAATCTACTCCTGTTAAGGATTTGGAAATTCAGAATTTACTAACAAATTTAAAAAGCTTGAGAAACCCCCATGAGCAAGACATTATTTAGTTTAATTCCCTAATTGAGATAGTGAATACAGAAAGTTAAATCCTGAAGGCAGAAAACTAAAATCTTAACTTCTTTTGTAAGATAAAAAAAGGAAAATAAAGTCTAGGTAAGTTTAGTTTTGTTTTAAATTGAAGCCTTTACTTCCAAATTTGTATTGATAGAAAAAAACCTAGCAGCAAATCAATAGAAAATTGAAGAAGAAGTCCTATTACAAATTAAAAATCTAACCTCAAACAGATAAGATGGAAATTGAACAAAAAATTTAAACAAAATAAAACTTTGCTTATAAAAATAAAATATGGAAGGATTCAAAAGAAACTGTTATATAATACTTTCTTTAACTTTAAATAACTTTAAGTTAAGAGCTTAGAGCCATTGTGGTGCTATGCTCTCTATAATCTCAGTTATGAAAAATAAAATGACATCTAATAATTAACAGGCCTCTTAAGAATACTAATCTAGTTTAATTGAATAACATTCTTAAAAATATAAATTATGCTAGTCCCAGGTATTTTTGTATAATTAGTGCACTAGCGAATATTAAAACTACAAAGAATTAAATGACAAAGATTAAATTTTAAAAATTAGAATAGATACAAGAGTAAATTAGCTAAGAACTAAATTCTTAATTTCCATTTATAGAGGGAAGTAATCGATAACATTATAATCTTAAATTGTATATAAACTGAATGAAATTGGAAAATAGTTTTATCTAAATCCCTCAAGTGCTTTAAATTTTTAGTTCCAATATCAAATAGAAGAATTTTAAGAAAAACGAATACTATAAAGAAATTATCTAAAGAATTAATAGATAACAGAAAAATATTCCAAAGGATATTGAAATGAATGAATATTTAAGGAATAAGAAGAAAATAAGTTGTTATATATGGCAAAGCAGTAAATTAAAAAAAAATGCTGGCGAAGATTCTAAGGAAGGAAAAGAATTAAAAAAATTATTTCAAAAAAATATGGCCAACTTAATCAGGCTTATTAAATAGAAAAATTTTGAAAAAGTAAATTTAGCATATTTAAAAAAATAACTTTTAGACGCAGCAAGTTCAACTGTAAAGTGCAATTATAGATAAAAAAATGTCGGATTAATGAAATTCTAAATCTGTTTTTTAGTTCAAGAGTAACTTTCTCAAGATATATGAATATAAATGTCAATTTTAGAAACTTTAAATTTGTTTAAACTTTATTATTATTATAAATGTCTATAGAATATATAAAAACTTAATAAAAATATATTTCGATAAGTATAATCTAGAAAAAGGACATTATAGGTTATTTTTTAATTAGGAGAATATGTTTTTAAAATGAAATATATTCTTTTATTAAAAGTAATAATAAAACTAAAAGTGATAAACTTTTATTTTATAATATAATAATATTTTTAATTTGTTAATTAGTTAAAAAAATGCTTAAATTATTTTCAAATAGTAATGATAATTTGTAAGCAAATTAATTAAAATTAGTTAAAAAATATTTAATTTTATGCATATTTTATTAATCATTTTTATGTCTTAAAACTATTTTATTTAATAAAAAAATTAACTGTTTTCATCCTAATTTTTGCCAAGAATCACTTCTTAAATTATAACAATATAAATCATTCTCTCTGTTATATTAAAAAACTTTGCTTTAACTTAAAACTGGTTGAGCGAAATCAAATTCATATCGATTACCTCCTAAATACTTCTATCCTTTTATTTCTGCATTCTTAAAATCATAAATTTGAGTTTCAATATCGCATCCATTTCTATAAATAAGAAAATGCTTTAAGAACGGAATGAAAATAGCTGAGGTGCATCCTTTTTAAAACTATTTTCTATAAACAAATATTTCATTAGTTTAAAACAAAGTCATATATTTAGATTTAAATCCATATGCTCTTGATTTTGATCATTACAACCTCCAAAGGTATAAATTTAGTAAGCCCGTTAAATCACATCCAAAGGCGTAAATTGGAGTTTGAATATTTTATAGATTTTTAAATTTTTTAAGATTATAAATTAAATACTTCACATTCACTTACTCCTACTGTTTCGTTTATCTAATTTAACTAATGATATCTTCCTGAAATTATAAATATATTGTTATCAAAACTAAATTTAGGTTCTATGAAAAGTATCTTTTTTTTATCATTTTAAATACTATAAATATCTCCCTCAGATTAAATTATAAACATATCATCATATGCTTCGTTGATATTTCCTCCTGAAATCAAAATATTTTACTCTTTAATTTGCTCTATTTGAGTATAACAATGGTCTGTTTTCCTTATCTTAACATTTTAGTCTTAAAAAAGATTTTCTTAAATTAAATAATTTTTCTTTTAAGTTGAATCTCTACAAATAGTGGATATAATTTTAAATTAGTTTTGCTAATATTGCTAACTTATCTCATTTTCGATTTTAAATTGCATTAATTTATTTACTAACTTAATGATACTTTCAGTTCTATCTTGGTATTACACCTTTACATCAGAAACATCATAAACGAAATTTTAATTGTTGATCTTGGAAATTTTTTATATGAAATTAATAATTTCTCTTGTGTTTTGATATTTTTAAGGATCAAAGCTATCTAAATTATTTTTTAAGCTAAACTGCTTACTAAATTTCATTATCATAACGCTCTATTATAATTTCTTGTTCTTTTTCTATTTGTTAAATTCTATTTTACCAGTTAAGATTAATGAGCTCAATTAATTTTTGGGAGCTTTATCTTACTTTCGTTTTGTATTTTAAAATTTAACTATCTGTCTCTTATCTAGTTTTGTTGAGCTTCTATAACTAGTTTTGTAAATCATTTAATAATCAACAATGTTTTTGTTAGGCTTTATAAAACTATTCTTGTATTTATTCCCTTGGAACTTTTTCTAATATTTCTATATCATGATTTCTAATGCAGTCCAGAAAAGGCGCAAAGTTGACAAATTATTTAGAAATCAGTTTTACAAAATAGTTTCATTTGATCCTTATGTTCCTCACAAATTGATTTTAGAATTAAGAAATCTCAAAAGAATCCATTTATTTGATATAATTAAATTTACCTTTTTAATTGGCTATACTTATAATAAAAATGTTCCTAGATTTATAAATTATTTAATTTATCCAAAAAATATTTTTAAAATAGTTTATAGTTTAAATATTGAGCATTATTATCTAGTTTTGGATTTAGATTTTAATTTAGCTAAAAATTTATAGAAATTTAAATTGTTTAAAACCTTTTTTATTTAAAAGATTAATTTCGTAATATTCATCACAGTTTCCTCTCTTCTTCATCTTCTTTTCAGCGTCTTCTCATTCAACTTATTCTAACTTATTTAATTCTCGACTCTTAAAAAATGGAAGGTTAAAGGAAGGCATTCACCAACTTGACAAAGGTAGAGATTAAAATTGAAGGAGCCCGAGCAAGCTACGACCTAACACTAGTAGCAAGCAAACCTTATACTTAACTAGATACCCCTCCGACCGCTGAAAAACCTAAAAAAAATAATAATAATAAATACCAGAGGTCAGAGAATTCTAAACGGCTAAGTCGGAGTAACAAGAACAATCTGAAGTAGTAGCAATGATAATTAAAGAACTTAGCCAGGAGGTGGGAAGGCTCAAAGCCCAAATTGAATGTGTTATGAAACTATATAACAACGGGTTTAAACTAGAAACGCCAGGCCCGCTTTGAGAAGGAAGTCCAGGGACTTAGAGATAAAGTGAAAGACCTTAGATAATAGCTAACGGAGCCATCTCGAGAAATCGGAGAAAGCCCAAGAACAGCTATAACAGCCCCTGAAAATGTTGGAACTAGAAAAGAATGGGCATTCCTAGCCTAACTCTCCTTCTCCCGCGAAACACCATTAAGCCAAGTCTCAAAAATAATGCTACCTATGTGGCAGTGCTTGGCACCTCTATAGACAATGCAAAAATTTTGTTGAAAAATAGAGGAACTACTAGAGAATTAAACCTATAAAGGAGCAGTAAGCGATTAATAAATAAAGAAAAAGATAAAAAATTTAAGAAGGATGCAAAATCGCCTCTACTGTGATCCTAGCGGGAGAATGTACAAGAGGAAAATTTCACCCTTAGACAGATTTTTACCTTGTACCATAAGACTACGTCTCCATGCGAAGCATACTGTTAGAAGGACCCAAGTCACTTTGACTATTATAACTTACTGGAAGGAAAACCGATAACCCACCAAAAGCGAGGAACTAGCGTAAAAAGTTTTTTTTTTTAATATTCCTGACAATTTCATTAATTTAATTTAATTCTCGACTCTTATAAAATAGCATTTTGTAGAATATTTTTTGATAAATTGGTAAATTCTAAATTTATTGCTTGGAAATAAGTTAATGAAATTTTAGTGCATTTACGTGAGGCAAAACTTTCTAAAATATTAATTAATTACTTTAATTTCTTATTTTAATTTAAATGAAATTATATATTTATAAACTATTTTTTTAATGAGAATAGTTATCTACCTTCTTGTTTAAATTCAAGTTTAAAGATATTATTGGTAAGCAAATTATTTAAATTAATTTTTTCTAGTTCAAATGTATATGATGCTTTTAATCAATAAAAAATCTAATTCTAGCAATTATTAGTTAAAGGGCATAACAGCATTAGATATTATTATTAATTTTCAAAATTTTATCATTATCACTGATCTGAATATTCTGCTGACTTCAAGAAAGGCAAGGTAGCTTTTTCCATTCCTTAATGTTAAAATATAAAAAATATTATTTTATTAGAATAAATTAGCATAATTGTATTTTAATCTTTAATCATTTTTACGATTTAAGCTGTGTTTTGATAACCATTTACTTATTTCGGAGAAAACTTTTATTTGTCTTTCAGTAAAATAAAAATTTCTGAAAAAGGTCATTTAAAATTGCCTAAATTTCAAGATAAATAAATAAATATGATTATAGAGTGCGTGGCACCTCGTTGGTGTGCAGCTCTTTTAATATTAATACTTAATATTAAGAAAAAATATTCTCAAACTTCTTGTTAAAATTCTAACTGTCCAGTAAATCACGTCAGCTTCTCCAAATAGGGAGTCTATTTATTAAAATTATTTCGAATCTTGAATCAGATGTTCCAGTTCTTCTTGAATAAGATCAAATAAGAATTAGTTATTAAGTCATTAGTAGGCTCGTCAGTTAAACGTTTAAACTGTTAGCGGGAATCCTCAGGCAAATTAGGATTGTCTCTTCCAAGTTTATCCACCCTTCTTCGTGGTGATATTTAGTGTAGGATTACTCTCAATGCAATATACACAGCAGAAGATTACCTACTAGTTCTCCTGGCCTCAAGATCCATTTTATTATATAAAAAAAATTAAAGTTTATAGTTCTTAGAGAGAGCTTTACGGATATCTTCCATTTCCTTCTGCTCTCTCCTAAACTAAAGGATGTCGTAGGACTTCACTAGTCCGCCATCTTTATCTCCTTCCCGAAATCCAATTGTCCTTCATGTTTCTTCTCCCATTATTATAGTCGTTAGCTTTTAAGTTATAGAATTTCTTTCTATAAATTTATCCTGTCCTTGTTGGTCAAAAGCGAAATAGTTCTTCTAAGATTTTATTCTTATTAGTTCTTTCAATTTCTGGTTTCTTTCAACAATTTTCCAGCAGTGATTCCTTTAACATATGTAGCACCGTATTTTTCTCCGAATGAATTTAATCTACTTTGTTTCTTATTATTAGAATTCCGATTCGATTTCCATTGGGATACTTGGTTACTAATCAAATTATTTTTAGATTATTACTTGTTATTATTCTTATTTTTCTTAAAGTTACTTTATTTGATATTCAAATTTAGAAAAATGAAATTGGAATATTTGAGGACTTATTAGATATTTGATACTCTTTGGTGCACCGATTATATGTAAGCTTCCTTCGATTATATTTCTTAGATTTATTTGCGGCTCTTATTCAGTTAGGTTAGATTATTATTCTTGTTTTTTAAATGAGCTGAAAGAGGTCTATTTCTTTGGTACCATTTTTTTATATAATAATTATAAATGTGAGATAGCCTTTATTTGGCTTGTCACGAAATATTTTTTAAAATCTCAAGAATCATTGTAAAATTCATTGAAATCGTCCATTTTTTCTTCAAATTCATATTCTTGCATAACATATCTATGGCTGCTAATCTGGCATTTCTTTACGGTTGATATCTTGTTAAATACTAAGTCCTTTGCAATCATTTGTATCGTTCTTCTTTTTGAGTATCTAAAATTTGTTAGAGTAAATAGCCTCCTCCAATCATTTTTTTCTATATAGATTACCTTCAGATGCACATCAATTTTAGTTAGACTTAATCAGAATTTTTTATTTTCACGACATTGAAATTTTTTATATTTTCAACAGTTTTATTTTGTGTGTCCTATATCCTACAAAATGAGCACATTTTTTGTCTTCTTTTATTACTTAATTAATTGTTTAATTTTTTAATGTTTTATTAATATTTAAATTCGATTGATCAGTCTCCATTAAATCATGCATGGCTTTACTTTTAGTTCATTTATAGTTTATTTAATTGAGATTTAGAATTTCTAATATTTTTCTTCTACTCTTTTAATTTCTTGATTAAATAGATGAATCGATGCTTTTAAGCTAAATTCTGTATTTAGTATTTTATTATCATTTTAAATTTAGTTATATTTTAAGTCTAAGCTACTCATTTGCAGAAATTATTGCTGCACTACTTCCTAAAATTTTTTATTTTCTTATAATAGCTAATAAATATCAATCTAGGTATCTTATTGTTAGTTAAAATATTTATTTTAGATTATTTGTTTCTTATGTGCTATTTTATTCTTTATTATAATAAAATGGATCTTGAGGCCAGGAGAACTAGTAGGTAATCTTCTGCTGTGTATATTGCATTGAGAGTAATCCTACACTAAATATCACCACGAAGAAGGGTGGATAAACTTGGAAGAGACAATCCTAATTTGCCTGAGGATTCTCGCTAACAGTTTAAACGTTTAACTGACAAGCCTACTAATGACTTAATAACTAATTCTTATTTGATCTTATTCAAGAAGAACTGGAACATTTGATTCAAGATTCGAAATAATTTTAGTAAATAGACTCCCTATTTGGAGAAGCTGGCGTGACTCACTGGACAGTTAGAATTTTAACAAGAAGTTTGAGAACATTTTTTCTTAATATTAAGTATTAAATAAATAAATTTGATTATAGAGCACGTATCACTCTCATTGGTGCGCAGCTCTTTAAAAATAATGTTTGTTACTGATAAAATTATCAGATACTGGTAGACCTTGTTCAATACTGGTATAATTATTAGTAATGATAAAAATGTTCAATACTGATATAATTTAAGAATAATCGTAATCTTTAATACTTTTTGGAGATCCAAGGACATGACAGGATTGTGTCTCATCGCTTCACCAAAGCAGAGGACGACATGTGTCAATTATGGGTACTTAAATTCCCCACCTTTGATGAAGTTCGCAATATTATTTCTTTTTCGTTCCAGAATTAAAGCTAAACTAAGCCAGTGCCGAAGGTCTAAGAATCTTATGTCTCGAGGCCAAACTAAAGCAGAGGAAGACATAAAGTCGATTATGGGTACTTAACTTCCCCAACCTCTGTTGAAGATGACCTTGTTGCTCACCTTCGAACAACTATTTAATAATATATAATATTTTTAATATTAAAAGAGCTGCACAACTACGAGGTACTACGCACTCTATAATCATATTTATTTATTTAATATTCTTCAGCTATTTTAACTCTTTCTAAAAGTATTTTATTAACTTAACTGAATAATCTTAGATTATTTTCGATTAAGAATTGAAATCAGAGACTTACATGTATAACTTATTTTACCCTTTCTTAAAAATAAGAATTTCAACCTGATCGCTAAATTTTTTTCTGATTATTCATTTATCCTATATTCTAATTTAGGGCTTTCTTATGCTTTTTGGAAGCATAAATATTTCCATATGTTTGCATATTTTACATCTTATTTTTTGTATTTTAATTTAAAGTTTCTTTTTATAATTTTTTAGATATTTTGTAGTTTGTACTGGTTTTTTAATTATTAATGACTGTATTTTTGGGATTTTTAAAGTTAATTAAATTAGATATTTGATTGAGTTAATAATAGTTATATAGTAAATTAATTTAATTATATTTTTATATTAATTGTTTAATTTTTTAATCTTCCTTATGATGTAATATTTATTTAGCTGTTTTTTTTTCGTTTAATATTCACAAATGGACTAGAGCAATTGCTAACGTTGTAAAAAATTATTTGAATCTGTAGAAAGAATACCAAAGATACTTCAATGTGGATGCATAATTTGTACTGAATGTATTATTACTGATTTAGATTATCATGGACAGTTTAAATGTAATATTCATAAGCAAATATTCAAAGGTTAAGTGACGGATTTGAAAGATTATATAACCACTGAAAGCTTTTAAAAATATTTAATTAGTTTCATGTAAGAAGCAGATTTAGACCAGCGCTTAAAGGAAGCCTAATAGCATTTTAACACTTAGTAGATGATTTATATAAAGTACAAAAAAGCTGTATATTCAGTTCAAAACATTTTATCTAAAATAATCAATTAAGTTTGTCAATTAGAAACTAAAAATATAATTGAAAAGTTATAAAGCGATATAAAGTAAGGAGCCTAAATTGTAGCAGATTTAAGATATCAAATGGAGAGTGTGGAAAAAGTTTTAAACACTCCTTCTGAAACTTGATAGCAGCATAATGATAGAATAAATATGCTGAATCAAATCTATCAATAATTTGAACATAAATAAATGATTTAAGATTATAGAAAAGTCGAAGATGAAGATTACGAAGAAAATATAATAATCAATAAATTGTTAGAAACTTGTTTTAATGCAATTTTATTCATGCAAGAAAAATGAAAAAATCAAAATTTTGAAGCTCAAGATATATCAAATTTAATTACTCAATTTTTTTCGTAAAAGAATCAATATGATTTTTTAGTTTTATCAAGTGAACATGTAGAAAGCTTTATAAAGAAGTTCTCATCTTAAGAGGTTTCAACTGCAAAATTAATCGAGAATCCACTTAATAAATCAAACATTTGTTAAGATTTAAATATTTTAGAGCAATTCTAGCAGTACTCAAGTTAAAGCTTATTAAAAAAATTAAATGAAGTTATAGAACTATCAAAAACATGTCAAAATGTCGAATAAGCTTCTGCAAATGCTATAACTATTTTAAAATATCTGAATCCTAATTTTATATAAAAGAATTGGTAAGGAATTAAAATTCAAGGTGCAGACTTAAGTAACTCAATCTTCTCCGATTGTAATTTTGTAAATGCTAACTTGTAGGAAGTCAATTTAATAAATGCAAAACTTACCAACTGCAATTTCGATGAAGCCAATTTTACTAACACTATCTTAGACACATCTCCAATATCAAAAAGTTTATAGGACCATACGGATTAAGTATATTCTGTTGCGATATCAAGTGACCAGAAATGAATCGTATCAGGAAGTAGAGATAGAACGATAAAGATATGGGACTTTACAACTGGTTAGTGTTAGAATACTTTGTTGGGACATACTTGTTATATAAGATCTGTAGTGATATCAAGTGACATGAAATGAATCGTATCAGGAAGTACTGGCTGAATATTAGGTGGTAATGAGATAAAAATATGGGACTTTACAACTGGTTAGTGTAAGAATACTTTGTATGGACATACGAATTATGTATTCTCTGTAGCGATATCAAGTGACCAGAAATGAATCGTATCAGGAAGTAGAGATAGAACGATAAAGATATGGGACTTTACAACTGGTTAGTGTAAGAATACTTTGTTGGGACATACAAATTATATATCATCTGTAGTGATTTCAAGTGACCAGAAATGAATCTTATCGGGAAGTGATGATTAGACGATAAAGGTATGGGATTTTACAACTGGTCAGGTAATTTGAACATTAATTGGACATTTAAACTGGATTGGAACTATAATCTTGACGCAGGATAATAAATATGTAATATCAGGTTCTTAAGACAAATCCATTAAAATATGGGATTTATAATCAGGACAATGCATTCGAACTTTATAAGGTCATGATGATTGTGTAAGAAGTTTAATATTAACAGGCGACAATAAATATCTTATATCCGGCTCTTACGACAGTTCTATCAAGATATGGAATTTCCAAACAGGCGAATATCTTATAAATTTAAAAGATCATGAAACTGCAGTATATTAAATGGTATTAAGCAGAGATAACAAATGGTTAATAGCTGGATGTAAGGACTAAACGGTGAGAAAGTGACACTTGGCGGATTTGTTTAAAAATTTGGAGTCTAATGAGGTATAAAAGAAGGTAAGTAAATTTAGTAAATAAAATAGAACTGGAGTTAGACTGAGTTGAATTAGATTCCATCTATACAAACTATAAATTGTAGTTTTGAGAATATAAAAGCGGATGAGAGCGTGAAAATCTTATTGACTAAGAAATGAAGAAGCTATTGCTAACTTAAAACTTTAAAATATATTTAAACCATTAAAATATAAGCTTTGTTTTAAAAAAAGCAAATATCATTTTATTACAAAAAGCAAATTAAATTAAAAGCACAAAGTATCATCTTTATATAACATTTTTTATTTTATTAAATTTAAGTTTTTTTTATGATTTTAAGCTTGATAATTATAAAATAATTAATAAGCCTGTAAGCTATTTAGCTAAGTGTTTTATATTACAAGCAATTTTTATGAATGAAGTTAGACCTTTTGATCAGAGTTTTTCAATAAAATTTAGAATGCAAAAATGTAAAAAAGAGAATTTCTTTTATAATTAAATTTAGAAAAAGTAATTAAGAAAATAATTATTTAAAGATGTAATAATGCTTTTTTAAATTAGAGTAATTCAAAAGTCAAAAATTAAAATAATGCTAAAATATAAAAAATATAAGATTAAAATTAAAAAAATCAATTAAAATCAATTAAAATTCATATCATAATATTTCAATAAATCTAGCACATAAATAAAATTAATTTTAAAACACACACAAACAGAAAAATATAAATAAATAATAAAGATTATAAAAAATCATTATTAAATAAATAATTAGTATTAACTTTAAGAGTATATGATCATCTTTAATTTAAGAATTGCTTCTTTAGTCAAAGACGTTTTAAAGTCTATAAAATAATATGATTCAGCAATCTCTCTTCTTCAGTTAATTTGGCTTGATTTTTACTCTTCAAATCTTATCTAACGCATCCAAGAAAAAAATCTAAAAGATAGAAACTTTCTATTAAAATTTTTTATTTAAAGATCTAAATATTCCAATCAATTTCTTGGGAATTAATTAATATATATATAAACATAAAATATCAGTCTTCTAATGACATGATCCCAAACCCTTTATTAAAATCATTCTCTTAAGTGTTAATAATACGTACATATCTTAATATACTTGTGTCTGTCATATTCTCCGCATTTACATTTTGAATTTTCGATAGGAAAATGGCGGTCTTATTAATCCTTCCAAAATCTGTAAGACTAGGTTCTCATTTTATATATGCTATTAACTTCTCTTGCGTAATCCTAATTGAATTTTGAAAATATTATTTCTGGAAACAAAGAAAAATTTTGAAATTATCAAGTAAAACTATTAGTCGTACTAATTCTTTGAATAGAATCTCTATAAAATCTAGCTTTTATTTAGTAAAAAACATTTTTTAGCAAATATTTTATTTTTCTGTTTATATTTTTGTTATTTAAATCAATATAATAAAACTGGCCATCTTTATAACGTTTATAGATATTAGTATCCTTCTTTTCAGTTATTTTCAAATATTCCTACTTAATTTTTTCCACTTTCATTTCTAATTTTGTAAAAAAATTGAAAAACCTTAGAACCATAATATGTTTGAAGGGACGTCAGCTCAAATCTACATAACATGATTCATTAAAAGATCTTGATTCTGTTTAGAAAGCTTATCTGGATATGAATCTCATATTGGATCAATTTTCATTTAATAATGAAGTGATGCCTTTTTTAAACAGTTCAAGGTACTAATTCTTCTCCATATTCAACTTTAGATAAAATAAAATGTCGATATAGGTTTTAAAATGTCAATATATCAAGTTTTTATATCATATCAATAAATGTACAGCTTTCTTTACTCCAGCTAAATAATTAAGCTCTGCTTCCTTTCAGGGATTAAAGAAGTTCTTTTTAATACAATAATATTTCTAAACATGTAACTTATTGTTTTTAAATTATTGGCTTCTTGTTAATCTATACTTCTAATTTTTTAATTTTCCTTTCTTTTTAGAAATTATATAGATTCACATTTGGTAATATTTAGATTTAAACAAGTGCATCTAAAATTTCTACTTGTTTCGTTTATTAGATTCTACACACTTCATTTCGATTTAGATATTAGGATTAAATCTTCTGCCTATCCTATTCAAACAATGCTGTTATCGAAGTTATCTTATTTAAATCCAAATATATAAGCTTTATTTTTTAAGTATTTAATTATAAAATTATATAAATAAATAAATTTTATTATAGAGCGCGTAGCACTCTCGTTGGTGCGCAGCTCTTTAAAAAAAATGTTTCATACCGACAAGAATGTTTGTTACTGATAAAATTATCAGATACTGATAAACCTTGTTCAATACTGGTATAATTATTCAGTACTGATAAAAATGTTCAATACTGATATAATTTAAGAATACTCGTAATCTTTAATACTTGTTGGAGGTCCAAAGACATGGCAGGATTGTGTCTCATTGCATCACCAAAGGAGAGGACGACATGTGTCAATTATGGGTACTTAAATTCCCCACCTTTGATGAAGCTCGCAATATTATTTCTTTTTCGTTCCAGTATTAAAAATAAACGAAACCAAGTCAAGCCAACGTCGAAGGTCTAAGAATCTTATGTCTCGAGGCCAAACCAAAGCAGAGGAAGACATAAAGTCGATTATGGGTACTTAACTTCCCCAACCTCTGATGAAGATGACCTTGTTGTCACCTTCGAACAACTATGGCGGTTTTAAAGAATAATATAATATTCATTTTTAAAATGGAATCTGGTTTCTAGTCGGCCGAGTAGGTAATCCGGTGCAGTCATGTCTGCATTGCAAATACTCTTGCAATAAATGACACCATAACCAAGTAAAGATGGGCCCATTGTGTCATAAACCTTACTTGTTTGAGGGTTCTCTCTATCGGTACGAGAGGTTGACTAGAGTGAACCAAAATCCAGATCTCGGAGATATCCAGATTTTACATGTCGCTATTCAGATCAGGAATTTAGAAAACAACAAAGACATGACTGAGATCCCAAATAATTATTATTTAGAAGAATTTAACCTAATTGGATCATTTGACGCAAATAGTGGAATGCTCACTAACCCTTCTAACTCCAGCCTTTGGAAGAATTACAAGAATTCGAAGAGTGAAGGCAATCAATTTTGATTATAAAAACTGAGAGAAGAAGATAAGAATCAAAGAGACCAGATGAAGCCAAAAAAATTTCTAGCCTATTATTAATAATTAAATTTGATTTCTTTATTTTTTCGTGGCAAACCAAACAATGGTGATGCCGCGCTAATTTAATTAATTAATTTATAGTACAACAAGACTTCATAATTATGTTCTGTCTATTGAAAAAATGAAATTATGTTACTATAAAAAGATTATAAAGCGTTTATAAAGCTTAGAGGTAGTTTTAACCTTTTAGCTAATCAAAGAGTAATTTTCTCTCTATAACATCAAACATTTTCTCCAAATCTATCAGAGTTGCTAGTAATTTGTTTTTTCCTTTGCTTATTTACGAAATATGTCTATTATTTACTAAACAACTCAAATTTACATTGTTGCTTGTTTCTTTTTCAAACATGCCATTTAAATTTATCGTACTAAGTTTCTTTCATATATCAAATTATATGATTTTTGTAAGAGCTTTATCATATAATTTTAAAACCGTGTTTATTAGAGAGATATGTCGCAATTTTTTTAATCATATCTATTTATTTTTTTTAAAATAGGAATAAGGATTGAAGTATTTAATTTCTATGGTTATTCTTCCAAATCACAGCATGCTATTCAGGAAAGAGCGAAGAATTAAGGTAAGGTGATGTCCTTCATATTTTAATAATTTACCTTTAATGCTATTTGGAGCTGGTGCTTTATTACTAGGTATATCTTATATAATTAGCTAGATTTCTTCAAGAGAAAAGACTAGAATTGTTATTATCACATAAAAGGTTACTTTTGAATCTCATTGCTATTTTTGTAAATTAAATTGACTTGCCTATTACTAAAATCAATCTATTCTTGTGTCAAGTTTTCGTGTTTGTTAAAACTGAATTTTCTCATTAATCAATAAAATATTTTTTTAGTTTTTAAGTGAGAATCATTTTATTTCTTTTTCTAGATTTAAGTAATTTCTTAGCCTATGAGAATATTATTTTTCAGATTTTGTTAAGAAGAAATTTTTTTTGCTTTACTCCTTAAAAATTTTAAACTTCTCCCATTTGATATTTAGATGCCGTTAAACACTCTTTTTTAAACTTCTTTTCTTACTTTTCTTCTGTTGGTATTTTTAATTTATTAACGCTTATCCGCTATATTTTGAAGATCACTTTTAATTAACTCTTCCAAACTAAAAATGAGCTTCTTTATAAGCTGTATTAGCTCTTTTAGCATCAATTTACTTTCTTGTTAGTTCTTGAAGTAGTAAGTTATATTGAGGATCAGGAATAAAGATCAAGTTTTTAGTCTGCATTTTATTCAATATTTAATTTTATGAGTTCATATTAATCCTCTAAATTATCCTAATCTGTTAAAAAATCTCAAAGTAAGATTAAAAAAAAATGTTTGATACTTTTATCTGTTAATTGGGTCCTAAAGTCATCTAATTTAAAATTTTCTTTAAAATATTTTTTCATCATAAAGATATGCATTAAAAATAAAAACTACCGTCATTCAATATAATCAGATACAAGGCAACGATTATGAACCTAAAAATTAAAAAGTTAGCTTATATCAAATTAATTACTTATGACAATATAATCATTACAGAGCATTTAACATGTACCTTTGTGTATTATATTGCTGTTCACATTATTAATTATCTCAAGATCGTACTGCTCTTTAAATATTAAAGTTTCATCATAAACATTTCAAGGATTATTTCCAAAATTTTGAAGAAGAGTTTTGAAATCTCCAATATTTATTTGTGGATTATTTGAAAATTATGCAAGCAAAGTGTTAATATAATCATATACTTAGTCTTTTTAATCTGCACTTTTATTATCCGTCATAAAACAAGATGTTATGAACAAAATATCAATCTTAATTGGAATAAATCATTTAGATTATTCTAGATTAATATTAGAAATTTCAGTGCTATTAATTTTATCTCTTACAATAAGACATACTTCCTCCACTTTTAACCAAATTTCTAAAGTAATTCCTGTATCCTCTTATTATAATAGGACAAAGTACTTATTTTTACTACGTTTCATTTATTGAAAATTAATCTAAGTTATTATCTATAATAAATTTTTCAATCATTAATTTTTTATCAGTAATATCTTAATATTGGCGAGGCCAGTTTTGATTTTGCTTATCTTTTTTTCTCTTAAGAAATCCTTGGATCCTACAGGTAGTCCATTTTCATATACACAAATTCTTTATTTCTCTTATTATCGTACTCGACATGTAAAAGTTTCTTGCTAAATTTAGGGTTTAAATGAAAAAATATTATAAGTATGTAAATAACCTGATATTTATATTTCTTCAGTAGTTTTCTATCTATAAACATTTTCTTTTTTCACCCATCAACAGTGCATCATTTAACTTCTTAATTTATTGTAATATATCTGTTTTAAATATTACTAATTTAACATTGAGAACATCTTCAAGAGCTCTTTCTACTAAATTTCTAGAGTAAGAGAGAAGATAAATCACTTATTATTTAATCATATTCCTATTATTTTGTATCTTAATCTTTATTTCTTCGTTTAGCTTGAAGATCTAAATTGTCTTCTTCACTTTCCTTTTGAAAGGATTACTATAACTTATAGAAGCTTCAACTTGATTATAGTTTAAAATAAATCTGTTTAAATTTACTAATCTTTCAATCAAGCTTTAGTTGCTAGAATAAATATATCCTTTCTCAGTTTTTAGTTGAAATTGATCATTTATTTTCATTTATCTGATATTTTTATATGCCTTCAGTGTTTTATATATAAATCACGTTAAGTTAATGGTATACCAACTAAAGTTATTAGAAGCTTTATTTAAGTACATCAAATTAACAAGATTGTATATTTTACAGTATTTCAACTGACTATTAATAAAGTTTTGACAAATGTTAATCAAGTAAGTCTGATTAGCATGATTATTCTCTTATTTATATTTTTTTATTTCGAATTCTAAATCCTAAGCTATAGCTTAAACTTCCTGTTGTTAATGTAGAGAAACAGTCTAAGTAAATTTATTTTCTTATTTTTTATTAGCCTAGAATGATTAAAAGGAAATTTCTTAAATAGGAGTTTGTTATTCATTACGTAATTTTTAATAATAATTAGAAGCTTCTTATTCTTTTGACACTTTTTAGTTCATCATTTCCAGCTCAAAGAGACGTTAAAATGTGACAGCATATTTTAAGTTGCATTAGTTCATTTCATATTAAGTATATTTAATTAATTATTTCAGATTGTTTATTAAGATTAAGGTTTAAATAATTAAAAATCACCTAATTTTATTAAATAAAGTATTGGCTTAACTTCGCTAGCTACTCAGAAACTATAAATTACTGGTTACTTGTTATCGCTACAGATCACACAGTAATCATATATTCTTACAAACTTTTTATAATTAACCACTAGCGAAATCCCACATTTTTATCTTTTATCTGCACTTCCAGAAGCAATTCAATTCTAATCACTTTATATCGCTACACAAGATTTTTCGCAATGTAATATAAACTGCACCAGATTACCTACTAGTTCTCCCGAGTGTGGCCGACAACCATATTTTTATTTATTTGATAATATAGATATTTATAGTAAAATTATTTTAATCAATAACTGATTAAAGTAAATTAGTTTTATTCAATATTTCAGCAATCTTTTAGTTTTTTTAATTGAAAATAAAAATTTGGAAAATAATAAAAATTAAGTTTTATCTATTTTTATATTAATATTAAGTTCAAAGTTAAATTACCTTTTTTCCGATTCTCATCAACTTTCGATCCTCATTTTTATTTTCATGATGGATTTAGCTCTGATTTGGTATGAAAATAGTTAAAAATTTAAAAGGAGATTTATTAATTTAGCTTTTATAAAAATCTTATGTATTAATATAAATTCTTACATTTAATTCATATCTTTCTATTTTTTATTTATCCTTCTTCCTTTTTCTAACTTGAATATCTTATTTTTATAACTAAGTTAAATTTTTGCATTTTAAGAATCTGTTTCTATAAGTTGCATTAATTGAAACTCTTAAATTTTTTTAATTTTACTTTTGAGTTTCATTGCTTTATCTATTTTTCGAAATTTACACTAAATTTCAGATAAGATGTATAAATATATTTACTGGTATATTGTACTTCAACTTTAATTATTAGATTTTTACATATATAATCCAGCATTCGATAGGCTTAGGGGCTATATTTATTTTTCAATTTTAACTCAATTTTTTATAAGCTACTTTTTAATTAAAAAGTTCCTTTATTCATAAACTCTTTAAAACAGTTAGTTCTCATACCTTATTTGCCAATTTAGCAAAAAAAAAATGGATTAATCTCTTCAACTCTCAAAAAATTAACTTAGAAACCTAAAGAGAAAAGCGGCAAAAGAAATTTAGAAAAAGTAATAACAATAGGAGGAGTCAAGCTCTTCTTCAGAAGGTAAAGTTATGGTAGGATAAATAGAGATAAGTTAACCTAAAAACGAAACTAATCAAAAACTTTAAATTTAATTAGACCAAATGTAAAAAGTAATCTCAAATTATGAAGAAACAACTTACAACTTAGGCGAAAAAATACGGGAACTAATGAGTAACATAGAAGATTAGAACAACGAATTACTAATACTTAGAAGATAACTTATTTGTAGCAAATTAATAACGGAAGAATAACTCTGAACTTAATCATAATAAAATTTTAAATACGACACAAAAATGGAAATAGAAAAAATACCAATAGAATTAAAAACAGAATTGAATCCAGAAAAAGAAATGATTGCTACAAGTTTCATTAAAAGATTAGAAAATATAGAAAATAAATTATCATAAAAAAGAACGAAATAAAGACAATAATACAAACTTTGTTGATGTTGCAAATCAAATCAACATATTTTAAAAAACTGTTGATAATGAAAGAAAATAAACGAATAAGAGCAGAAAAGAACATGGAGACAACTCAATAAACTATGAATAACTCCAACAGGGATCTACAAATAAAAGCTTTTTGCAAGACCACTTGAACGGTTACAGTGGTAACCTTCCACTTAATAAAAAGGTCGTGGATCACACCCACGTTAAAAAAACTGTCCGCAGGAACTGGTTGCAATTCCAGAGAATGCAAAACTCTACTAACTTTAAGTATATTATTATTATTATTATTTGCCAATTTAGCCTTTATTTTTTCTCATTAATTACTTTTCTTTACATCTTTAGAATTTAAGATTGAGATTCTTTAGTGCCTTATTAACCAACTTCCATCTTTTGGTTGTAAGCTTCTTATTTCATTTTTTCTTATTATAGAGATTCAGGAGATTATGGATATAAAGATATTTAAATGTTTTGGCGTTCTTGGAGAATGTTCAACCTCTTTTCTTCCATCCTCCAGATTGCTAAGAGGCAATTAATAAAATTTTAAACGTTTCTATACTCTCACTCCCTATTTTGCATATATTCCTTAAAATCTGCAATTCCATTGTCTGTATTTTTTTAAATTTATTTAAGAGCATCATAAAATAGCTTTCTCTTTTCTTAATTTCGATTGCTGTTATCTCTTCTTTTTTTCTTGCTTCAATCTTTTTTATTTTCAGTATTTTTATTTGAAATTGATAAATTACTTGCGTTTAATTCATGGATGTACCCCTGAATTGCAGTGAAAAAGTTCTTAGTATTCTTTAGACCTTATATAGTTCTATTATTATAATATCTCTTCTTTTTTATTTTTAATCAATTTAATGTTGAAGCTTTATTTTATTTTTTATTTCTTTATCTCTTTAAAGATTAATTCTTTATTTTATTCTTTGGTATATTTAGAAAACATATAATTCTATTCCATAGGATATTAGTTTAGATTCTATTTTCTTCTTTTATTTCTAGTTTATCCATTAATCTTTACCTATTTTTCTTTATGAATTGTTACCTTTTACTGAAGGTTCAGCACTACTTTAATAAGCTATTAATAGCTTGTCTACTATTCAGTAGTGAAGTAAGATATTTCCGAGTGAATAATGTTCCTTGCCCATTTTCTAGGCTTTTCTTAGGAGGAGGGAATTTATATTTGCTGGAAAGTCTATCTAACACACTTTTCTTAATCATAAATTCCTAGGGTGCTGTTAGTTCATGATTTTTTGGAGCTGTGAAAAATCGCTTGCAGATACCTTTTTCATAATTTTTAATGAGATTTTAGATAAATTTTACTTTTTCTTATTATCTGAAAAAATGATAAATTTCTCACAAAAACCTTCTTAAAAATTGGATAAATCTCTCTAAAACAGCGATTAGTAGCAAGAACTTTATGGAAAAATCTAACTTATTTTAAAAAATCTTGAAACAAAAGAAAAATAAAGTCAGATAAGTCCAGAATTGAACAAGTTGAAATAAAATTTAATTAAATAGCTTATTGAAAGCTTATTTCTTTAAAATATATCAGCAAATTACCCAAGGACGTGGAACCAATTATTCAGAAAAAAGTCCTCTACTAAGGAGAAGAAAATAATGCTGGCTCTGAAGGAAATACGGACATATTTAAGTTTAAGCTGAATATTCTAAAAAAATTAGAATTAGAAAGCTTTAAGATATGAAAATAAATAAATAATCATTATTCTACTCCAGAAAGCCTACCACACAGAAAAAAGATATACAACTCAAATAAAAATTTGATGGACATTGCTTTTGCTCAAAAAAGAAAAAACCTAAATACGATTATAATCAGACTTGACTAAAGCAAGATATCTATAATTAAAAAGGGTTAGCATAGTACTGGCAGAAATTTATTCAGAAGAAGATTGGAAATTTAATATTTGAGCCAGCCAATAAACTTTAAAGCAGTGATGAATCTAATGCAGGTGAAATCACTATAAATCATTTTATTATTATTAAATATAATAAAATGGATGTCGGCCGCGTTCGGGAGAACTAGTAGGTAATTTGGCTCAGTGTATAACTACATTGCGAATAATCTCGCACTAGATGCCTAGATGACACCACGGAGAAGAGGAAAACCTAACTTACCTTAAGGTTCTCACAAGCAGTATGAAAGTTTGACTGATGGGCCTGCTAATGACTTAATTACTTATTCTTATTTAGATCTTATTCAAGAAGATGGAGCATTTAGTTCAAAATTCGAGAATAATATTTAATAAATAGATTGTCCATTTGGAGAAGCTGACATAACTCATTGGACTATTAGAATTTTAACAAGAAGTATAAGACATTTATTCTTAGTATTAAATATTAATATAAAAAGAGCTCGCACCAATAAGGTGCCATGTGCTCTATAACCAACTTTATTTGTTTGCTATTATTTATCTAATTTTCTTAAATTACTAAGTTTATTTTTAGTAAATAGTTCTTAATACAATATTGATTTAATTAATAAGAAACAAATAAATCTTGCATAAGATCTATAAAGGAATCACCCATACTTACAGAAACAAACTTTAAGATATTTAGACAATTAATTTAATATAAAATTTATTTCCAGAAAAATAAAATAAAATAATTAAAAAATAATAAAGTAGATATTATCACTACTATATTAGAATCCAATCTTATCATTCCTAACGATTTGCGAGATCATTATTGAACTAGAAAAAATAGATATTAAACACCTTATTAAATTTATTTATGAAAAGTAATAGCTTTGAATATTTAGCATATCTAAATTTATTTTAGATTATATATATCATTTAAAATATGGACGGTGAGTCTTAAGCAAGTTTCTAGCTTGAGACTCAATATCAGAAAAAGCGAGTCTTATTCTGTAGTCCGCGCCTCAGAAGCTCTCCTATTCATTATGCTATCAACTTGGATAGGAGCTTGGTGGAAAGTAAGGCATAGCTGAGGCAAAAATAAACTAAGATTTTAACTATAAAAGATACTCAAGACTGACTTTTGTACTAGAATGAGAACTCCTTAAGAATTTCAACTCCGGCCTTAGACAGAATCACAAGAATAGAGAGAAAATGCTTTCACATTTGTGAATTAAAACAAGGAGAAAATAGTATCAAGACTATTTTATTAAAACATTAATCCGTGGATAGCCTTTAATGGCAGACCCACGTTAATTTATTTATCTTCCTTAAAAACTATAAGAAGATAAGATAAAATGTATTAAGGTATTTATTTCTAAGCTAAAATGAATCTAAACAAACAAACTTAATAAAAAAGCATATTAAGCACTAAAATTAGATAAACTACAAATAATTCTTCTTAATTTAATATTTAGAATACTTGGATTTATATGAAATTAAATTAAGTAGATATATCATATTTTTCTAAAATTATAATCTAAGGCACTTCTTAAGATTCAGTACTTTTTTATCTTCTTTACCATTATTATCAAAACTTAAGAAACTTATAAATAAATTTTAAGATTTATCAATTTAATTTTCTTCTAGTTACATTATTAAATTATCTAAAATAAAAAGGAAAATATTAAGACAATCAAGATTTTCAAGCAATATCCTTTTGAATATATTAATAGTAGAACTTTTGCTTCAAAAGTTATTACAGATAATGAATCATTTTATAACCTTCGTTAACTAAATTTAGAAATATACCTTCAAGTTAAAATAATTAAATTTCCTTTATAAATAAACTTGCTAACTTATTTAAAAATACTAACTATTAAATTTTAGATTTTCAGTTCAATTTTAATTCTAAAAATTCCTTCTTAACTAGAAATATAGTTTCTAAAATTTAGGACTCAGATGTGTCTACAAATGATTTTATTTAATTTAGTGAATTTGAACAATAAAACTATAAAAATAAGCAATAATGCACATAATCATTATAATAAATAATTTATAGAAATAATAAGATCAAATAGCTCAAACAGAAGCACTAAACTAAGTATTTATGATTTTTCTTAAAAATTCATTTTATTTAACAATGATAATAAATTCCTTTTCAGTATTTGATATTTAATACTAATAAGCTTTTCCGTAAGAAAAAAATGGAATAAAGTTTATGGAAAGGCTTCTATACCACCTCATCCTAATCCAAAAAGGAAGGAGGAAGCAGGAAACTATCTCTTCTCTGTCTTCTTAATAATAACCTTAATCTTCTTCTTAATAAAAACCTGAAACTTAACAAGATTAACAAAAGATAACCTTAAAGACAGCCCATACGGAAACCCCAACCTCAAGTGAAAAACCGAGGAAGCAGATGAAGTCTGCTCTCCACCAGGAGGTCTCTTAATTTAACCCTTCTGGCCAGATGAGCATGGAATAGCTCATAAAAGCAGTACTAAACCTCCAGGAAGAGGTTAAAAAGCTTCGCAAGGAGAACACGAAGTTGACGGAGCTGATCTCTCATGGAATTTAAGATACACTTGATCTTAGAATGGCCAATTAGGAGAGGGAACTCGACGCTCTTTGGAATTACTAACGAGAGTAATTTAGTTAGACGAACTCCTAAGTGCAAAAGATTCAAGACTAGAGCTAGCAGATCGAAAATATCTTAAAAAGTCAGAAAAGCTTCCAAAGTTAGCAAATTCCATTGGAGTAAATTCTATCTGATAAGATGGAGATCGAGAAGAATCCTTAAGTTAAGATGAAAACTAATCAAAAACCTCGGATTGTGAAACTGTGCTACTATTGTAAAAGTAAATAGCACAAATGGAAGAACTGCGGTGAGTTTCGTAAAGTAAAAGAAATTACATGGAAAAAACAAGTCTAGCAAAGAATAAGAAAGAGCAAGAACCAGATCTGATGTAGAACAAATGGAGAAGTCTACAGATTGAAAAGTAACCTTGAACTGGAAGAATTTGGAGATAGAGCTAAAATAAAATATAGTGGGAGATGAAAGATCAGAGGAGCAAGACTCAAGAATCCTAGAACTAGAAACAAGCAAGATAAAGATAACTTTAAAACTTCTTTTTAGTGGTGACTAATTGGCGCCACAAAACAATTTAAATAAAATAAAATAAAAATAAGCTTTTCTGTATAAAAACTTTATTAATTCTCTACATTTAGATCCCTTATTTACATTGATTTAATATTTAAATAGATAGTCTAAAGTGAAGATATAATAATTGATTAAGCATATTTAAAGGTATTAAGTGTCTTTCTAATTTATATCTATAAGTATTAAACTTTCTTTCTATCTTATCTTCTCTTTCGTTATATTTTTCCTTGTTGGCTATTAAATTTAGATAATAGCTTAAAAATTATACATAAAGTGTCTCTTTAAAATAGTATAATGATGGGTATATTAATAAATTTATTATTTGAAGCTAAGTTATTTCTAATTAAGGGAGTTAAATCAATTTAAGAGAGAATAATAAGAATCTTCATAGCATTCTTAGTTTAAGCTTCCCATTATTCACTTAATTATTCAGTATCTCCTCATTTTAAACCTATTCATATCTCATAGTTTATATCCTTTATGATCTATTATCATTGCTCCTTTAAATTAACATCAAATGCTAATAAAAAATTAGCAAACTGTGATTCAAATTTTTGAGTGAAGAAGCCTTATAAATTCAATATTTTATCTTTCCATTATTTCACTAAATTAGCAGAAAGAGAAAGCTTAACTGAAAAATTGTAAGCATTAAAGATAAATAGAGAGCATAGATAAAAACAATAGAATGCACTTAAATTAGAAGTTAAAGTAAGCTACTTATTCTAATTTTATTTAACCAATACTAGCAAATCTATTCAAACTATTCAAACTAGCTTGCTTATTTTTATAGTATTTAAAGTTTCTCAACATCGTTAAGTCAATTTCTTGCTCCTTAAATTTTAAAAGGTAGAATCTACTAATTTATAAAGTAAGCTTAATGATTTAGTTGTTTACCTTTACATAAGCCATTTGAATGAATAACGGTAATAAATCTGAAGATGAAAATTAAACTATAAAGCAAGTTTAATTAAAGTTAGGTAAATTAAATTAAAGTTTATTCTATCTTTTCTTTAATTTCTTGCATTTTTCCGGTAATTTTTTATTCTCTAAAAAATGAGAAAGTTGAGCAGTCGTCTAAAGGAGCTTATTTAAGAAATTTATCTAAAGATTCTCTCATCTAAACATGATAAAGAATCTTAAGATTAGACTGAATTTGTTTTTATCACTCAACTTATTCATACCTTCTAAGTGGTTTATCTGCTCGTTTCGCTCTTTGAACTATAGAATGATTTTAACCTTTAATTTTCAAAAATAAAGGTGATTTTAAGTGGATTGGCTGTAACTCCTTTGTTTGAAGATACTTTGTTCAAAACAATGTTTTTAATGGTAATATTTACCATTTATTTAGTATTAATTATATTAGCTAGCCTTAAAGTATTATTTTTATAGACCAAATTTCAATGAGATTTGAAGATTTTACTAATCAATGGCTAGCTCTTCAATCATATTCTTTACATTCCAATATGTAAACTATTGGTCTCTATATTCTACTTACCTCAACAATTTCCTCAAGATATACAATATTTATCTAGCACTTACATAAGCTTGATAGTAATTTCCTTGCTTTCATTACTTTTTATCCATCTTTACTCTTTAGCGAATAACTACTTCCTTATAAATATTAACTTCACATATAAGATTAGTAACGACTACCTCTACCACTAAGCATAGCAACACTTTATAGAACTTGGCATTAACTTAACTTTAATAGTTTTGAATATGTAGCAGTAGCAAGTGACTTAGAACGTTATTTTCATAGTTGTCAGTTTATGGAACTGCAAAAAAGCCTTTGAAAATGGGATGTACATTAACCTTAAGCTGGATTTAATGATGTTCTAAGTAAGAGTTATAGAAATCTGGCTAGCAATGATAATGCTAGTTACTTTAACTAACGATGACTTTGCTATCTTACTAATAATAGGATTCCCTTTAGTTTACTAGATTGGAAAGTAAATTTACTTTATAAGAATTAAAAAACTACTCAGTCTAAATATTTAAAGAGACAGTGATTCAATAAAATCAATACAAGCGATTAATTTAGTAGCTTAGCTATAAAAAATATATAAAGACCATAAATTGAAAGCCCCTTTAAAACTCTATCTAATAGGATTCATCACTAAAAATAAGCAAGATAGTAACGAGGCTTAAGCAATATTACTAGATGACGTTCTATTTAATCAGTTTATAGACTATAAGTTATCAAGTATTAATGACGCATTTAAATCCTCTTACTTTATCCTATACACTCTCTTTTGAAATTTAAAGGTTACTTTAAACTTTAAGTAAACTTTTAGCTTGCTACATGAAAATTCTAGAGCTAATCAAAAGTTCCTGTCAAGATTTTATTTCATTCAAGCAGATAAAATGCTAAAGCAGGTGATAAAGAATAAGAGACAATAGTACATCCATAAAATAAAAAAGATGCATGAAATTAAAAATTTTGATTAGTCACAAGTCATTAAGAGCTTTTAGAATACTGAGATGCTAGACATTCATAGATTACTAAAATTGAATAACTAGGTTGAGAAATTCAATCATCTCAAGCAATCAATCTAGAACTAATTTACGCAGTTCTGAGCAGTTACTTCATAAAAATTTGTAGAAGAATAGAAAATTTAACAAATAAATTAAGAAATACAAAAATAGATTGAAACCTTCTAGAAAATGTATTCAGAAATTAAAACCATCTAGCCTACTTTTTATTAGATCGATTTTATTTATGCGGACTTTCTTGAAGCTATTCTATCTGATGAAATAGCAGCTACTAACTTGTAAGAAGCAGCTGAAAAATAAAAATTACTATAAATGCGAGTAAAACAATTAAGAAAGCTAGAAATTATAAGCGATTTAACAGCAAATGATACAGCAATAATAGTGGTTGATTGTGATGAAAGCTATAGTATTAGATACTGTAATTTCTATGCTTCTTAATTACTAAATATGAAACAAGAAGTACTACAAAACTTAAATTTTGCCTAAATTTGTGTACCATAAATATAAAAGAATCTTGATTAATATATCGAAGAGTCTCAAGAAAATGAAGTCAAAACAGGGTTACTAACTAAAGATGACTATTTTGTTCCTTTAATATAGCTAGCCATGTCTAGAAAATTTGGAAATTAGTTATAGATTCTCTTTGCTTTTCAACCTTGCTTCTCTTAGTAATAAAGTGCATATATATTACTGAATGAAAATAGGTAAATTCAGCATTTTTCAAAAGAAATTGCTTCAGTTCTCTAAGATAGAATAAATAGCTAATTTCTTAAAAACAAAAGAGTAGAGAACATTTTTTATAAATATGATCAGTTCCTAAATAGTAATAGGCCTACATCCATTCTCCAAGATATGAAAGAAGCTAAACTTTCCAAAGTAAATACAGAAACACTAACAGATTCTACTTAAGAGTCATCTGACTAGATTTTAAGACCTCAATCCTTAAGTAATAGAAAATCCACTGAAAGCTTGGCAGAAATCTTTCTAAATCCAAATTAAACTAAACCTGATAAGACTTTAATCTTAAGTTCAGCAAGTAATTTTAATCACTTTATTCAAAATCACTTAATAACTGTTACACTTAACTAAAATTAGTATGAAGACTGCTAAATTCTCGATAATACTTAGCTTTCTTCATTTTCTCACCAGGAACATTAAGATACTAATCCTCAAAACTTTTCTATTCAAAAATTTAAATTTGAGAATTATGCCGAAAGCTTTTAGGGATCTGTTTCTAATCCTTAATTATCAGAAAATAAGAAACTTAGAAACATTCAAAAAGCCAAACTTACGAAAAATAAGCCAAAGATGTATAAAAAGATAATATTATTTGGTATATGTATTTGAGGACTCTTTGTAAGCATTTTTTGGATTACTCAAGATTAAATGCTTTTATTTTATAACCAATTCAAAGATTCACATGACATATCTGATGTTTTACTCTAAATAGTAGATGTCACTTTAATACTAAGTTGGGAGATGAAGTTTATGGAAGATTCAGTTGATACAAACTTGGTCCACAGTTTCAATCATCTCTTGGAAAATTCTACTCTCAACACAAAAATATCATAAGAAGATAATTTCTATGAAATGCAAAAGAGGAACTTAATCTTAATGAAAGAACTAAAGCAAAATTTAAATGACTTAGAGCGATTGTCTAATATAATTCCTGAAATCTATTAAACAACTTTGAACATTTCCTAAGAACTTATGATTTATAATAATTAAAATGCCACTATTTTAATTAACTCATACTAGAATGTAAATTTCATTCAATTAGGTTCTTTAACTATAAGAGATCTTGTTGTTTTAGGTGAACTATCTTACTAAACCTTTCATCAGATAGGAAAGCCTTTCATCAACTCTATTATGTAAAACTCGTTAAATTAGTTTTTATAGTTTGTTATAGATTCCTTTAGAGATTCTGATGAAGTTCCTTAATAACGCCATGACTAAGCTGTTATGATTCTGATGATTCTATATGCCTGTGCTTAATTTTGCTCCTTTTTGATGCTCTTTTTCATTCTTTATCAAATTAGAGTAATAAACTAAAGCAGATGGAACATCATAAGCTTTATGATTCAAGTTTCATAGCTTTATGCTAACAAAAACTAGCAGCACCTCTAAAAGAATAAACTAAAAGAAATTAAAAATATATCAAATATTTCTTAAAATGAGATCCAAAAGGATAACTAAAATGAAGAGCAATTTATTTCTAAAAACAATTCAAGCTTAATGAGCAAAACAGCAAATGTCTCGTAAATCAAGTCTCTTCATATTTCCTAACAACAAAAGAAATAAAAAGCAAAAAAAGTAAGAACGCTAAGTGATAAGTAGGTAAGACTAAAAGTAAGCAAAGTTAATTAATGATAATCTTGGAGAAAGTTTATTGTAATAATAGTAACTTTTTCTCTAGTTTTAAGTTGTATGTTTATAATAAGTGTATTTAGACATCAATACTACATTGATTTATTTTCTACTAGAGCTGAAGGAATCTAAATAATAGCTAAAAGATAAATGCTTACTTAATTGGCTATGGCTTCTTTTGTAGAACTCTTATTTAATTCATAATCTCAAATCATAAACCAAGATACCTTAACTTATACTGGGCAACTTATAAATTAATTAGACTAAGTTGAAACTTAATTCTACACTTTCTTCGATTAAAATAAGCATTATTTTGGAAATGGTTTCGTGGAGATTTATGATAAAACAATAAATCGTGATGCTTGCCTGTAATTTGAAGATTATGAATAGTGCAGCAAGATATAAAATGGAATCTTAACAAAAGGAGCTCATATAGCAACTGAAGATTATGCAGCAAATCTTAAGGAATTATATGAATATTACATAGACTAAAGTGACTAATAGAACATAAGTTAAATCGTCCTTAACAACGATAAGTTCATAAACTTAAAGAATTTAGAACAAATTTATCTAATTAAGTTAAACCAACTAATATTTCAAAGCTATTAGAAAGATGAGTATAGTTAGTTTGATACTACAGAAGATTTTTGTTGGCATTTCTTGTAAATATTCATATGTTTAACTTTTTTAATGTTTAGTAGTCTATGAATTTACATACTATAGTATACAAGCAAAAGGATTTGGAAGAATAATAGTATACTGAGATTATTACCAATTAGATTTGTGATAGAGAAAAGTCTAAAATAGGAGTTTATAAATGCTACTAAAGAGATCTGATACCAAATTCTTGAATTTAATCTTATTACAATTAAAGTATTTTAAACTATTCATTTAATAAAAAATATAAAATGAAAAATAAAGTATATTGCTTTGTGTATATGATATAATCTTAAACAGTATAAAGTCAATTTTATTTTTAAATTTTTAAATTTATTAAGAAACTTTGTTTCTTTCCATAAGTTTTGTAATATAAATTATAAAATAAGTCAATATAACTTGCTATAAATTTTAATGGTATAAATTTTAAAATACAGCTCTCTATTCACATTGCTTAGAATATTTATCTAGTTTTCAAACTAATTCTATAGAATTTATTAAATTTCTTTTTGCTTTTTTATTTAAACGTTTATCCATTATATTTCATCTATTTCTTTACTCGTATATTCAACCTTATACGTTAAAAATTGGTTATATTTTTATAATCTCAAGTCACTTCTTAAACTATGATTAGCTATATTTCTAATGCTTGATTATTTAATGATAAAAAAATTGTAATTTAATTTATATCTCTTTTATTTAGCTCCTTCTTGTATTTTTCTTCTTTATTGATAATTTATGCAAGAAATTTAATTATTTAGTTCTTTTTTTAAGCTTTCCTTAATCTTGGACTTTGATTCTTTAATATCTCTCTTAATGATTATTAGTTTTACTTTTTAATATTTTTAATGTATAAACTTTCCATTTCTAGATAAATATCTTTTATCTAAATTTCACTTCTGTTTTCAACCATCTTTTTGCGTATGTTAATTAAATTATGATAATCCTCAGAGAATAAATTGTTATTCCATTATACAGCTTTTCTTTTGTACTGAGAGTTGGTTACTTTTGAAAATTTGAGTAATTATCTTTGCTTTTTTTTTATTTTAGTTTTGGTGTAATTTTAATTTAGTAATAAGGGATAAATGATTTGCTAAATGTTTAATTTAGATATTTAAATAAATTTGCTTGATTTTATCCTTTAATATAATTAGAAATATAGCTATTAAATTATTAAAAGGTACTGCTATGGAATTTTTTTAATAATCTAATGTATTTTTAAATTAATAAAGAGAAACTATTGAAAAATGTTAGTGTTTTGATTTATTAAACACTTGGTTTTGATGCTGAAGTAGGGAAAATGTTTATACTGAAATAAAAGATAGAGATAATAAAGTAAAATAGATGTTCTTAATACTTATATGAAATTTATAAAATATGTAAATGAATAATTAAATGATGCCTTTTATTATAATTTTAAATAATCTTTTATAAATTATTATTTTAATTCATTATAAAAAACTAATCTAGTCATATAAACCCATCATATTTTTCCTTATATTATCTGCAATTATTATTCACTCATCAAACCTTTTGCAACTATTAGTATTATAAATAAATTATTCACATATTTTTATTTAATAGTAAATTTAAAATCAGTATCTACAAACTTTTTTTAACCTTTAAAGTTTAATAAAAAGGAAATTAAAGATAATTAAATAGACAAAGATGTTTGCATAATTTAAAGTATGACTGATAAATAATTTATTTAGATGCACTTTTATTTAACTTTTAGTATTTTAATTTGCTCTTTAATTATCAAATAATTAAAGACATTTTAATTTCTAATTTATCAAAACTTTTATTCTTAAATTAAAAGCTTAACTAAATATCAAATCTTTTTAATTCTAATCAATTTTAAATATAACCAAAAAATAACCATATTTATTTATAACCAACTATAAAGTTTAAAATCAAATTAGTGAAATCTAATCTTTTATTTTTTATAAATATATAAAATTATATCATTTAACTATTAAATCATTGCTAAAGTAAGAAATTTTATTTATACCAAATTGTTACATTTTAAACATTAAATTATAAACCAATTTATTTATTAAGTTAAAGTGGATCAACCTTTTTAAGGTTAACTATGATTAATAAAAGAAAACAAATTTTATTTTTAATAAAAATCTAGTAATGTTCTAGCTTCACCTAGTCTCTTTGTTCATGTTTTCCTCTTTTCTCCATTTTGTTAAATCAAAATTGATTATCTTTTTTCTCTAATTTCTTGTGATTTAGTTGAAGGCAGAAGTTAGAAGGAGTTAGAAGATATACTGATATTTTTGTCAAATGACGCATTTAAGCTAAATTTTTCTAAATAAAAATAATTTCGGAGTTCAATCATGTCTTTAGATATTTTTCAATTCCCAATCATTATTAACAACATGTAAAAACAGGATAATTCTGAAACCTGGACTTCATTATTTCCTAGTCAGATTCTCGTACTGATAAAGAGAACCCTCAAATAAATAAGGTTTATCACAAAAAGGGCATCTCCTTACTTATCCATGATGGCATCTATTATTAAAGTACTTTAATACAGTCTACACTGCTCCAGATTACCTTCTCAACTAACTAGATCCCAATATCCATTGCTAAAATTAATATATATAATAATAATAATAAACTAAAATGATAAATTTTTGCTTTTACTTGGCATTCAACTAAATATCTATTTTGCAACGTGGATGAATACTAAGACCTTTAAAAATGTGAAAGGTTAGCATTGATAACTATTTACAATTCTTGCGTTCTTTTTATATTTATATTTTCAGCTTCAGTTATTCCGAGTTTATTTAGCATCATTCATGTAATTTTTTATTCTCTTATCTGTAGTTTTATTAAAGCTCAGCACTGTAATATTATATTATATGTTATTTGATTTACAGAGTCAGCAGTTTTCGATTTGTTTTTCTGGAATATTTTAAAATATTTTATCCAATTATTTTAATTCTCGAGTGAAAATTTTGTTAGTCTTTTCATCTTTTTATTCTTAAAAAATTAAATTAGATTAGTCATTTTCTATAATTATTCCTTGCTATTTAAAAAATAAATTTATAGGTAATAAATTGTCTATTCTGTTACTAAGTTATTTTAGATTAGCTGGGGATTTATTACTATTTATTAATTAACTTGGTTGCCAATATCTTTAATTAGTTCTCTGATATTTTCCTCTTAATTAAATATTTTCAAAGCTTTTAGATTAATGTTTAAATTTGGCTTAGCTGACTTTAAAGTTTTTGAACATCTTCATTTTTTGTTCTCTCCTACAGATACAATAATAATTTTACTCTCTAATGATGAACTTGATTTTTAATATTTCTCTTTTTAATTGTCCGCTTTTTCTTTAAGTTCGTAAGTAATTAGTTTGAGAGAACATATTAATCTATATTGATAAAAATAGAGATTTTAGGTTTAAAAAGTAAATATTAGTTGTAGTATTATTGATTATAGAGTTAAATAATGTAAATAGAATAAATAATATATTTATAATAATAAAATTAATATTTAAGATATTTTAAATATACAATCTTTATTTAAATCAATTAATATAAGTAAAAATCTCTAACTTTAATAATGCAAATTATAATTGCAACTAATTAATGTAACATTCAATTATTTACATTTCTTACTATTATTATTTTTTGATGGCTTTAAAAATAATTATTAAATAAGGATTAAATTTAAATAAGATTAAAATATTTAAAACTACAATAAGTGTCATTCTACTAAACAGAAGATGCAGATAGTGAAATTTACCTTTATTATTAATATATTTATATTATATAATAAGACTTATATTTATTTTAAAGCTTTCCTATCTATATGTAATAAAGATCTATAATAAAACAGTATATACATTTCTAGGAATTATTTGCTTTTTAATTGATCTGCTATAATCAAGAAAATTAAAAAGATACTAATTAAGAATTTTAAAAATTAATAGGAAATTAGTTTAAATGTTTAAAATAAGAATAAACAAATTAGCAAAAGATCAGTATTAAATTATAAGATTATTAAATCCAACTAATTTTTATACTTAATAAACTCAAAACTTAACGCCAAAATTAAAATAATTGAAAAATGTCTTTAACTTGGATATATTTAACTTATAATTATAAAATTTATAATTATTTACTTTAAATTTTATTATTTATTTATTTTACATAAATTCATAAAAAATTGATTAGCAGCTGATTTTACGTCTGCCGCTTAAAATAAATTTTTAAGTTGGATCTCTTTTCCATTTTTTATAATCCTTGTTGTCTTCTTCCAATAGATCTTGTTGAAATCAGCCTATGTGTATCTTGAATCCCTTTTCTCATATAAATTTCTCCTTCCAAATTTCAAAATACCAATACTCTTCCTTTTTTTCATTGATTCAGTTTTTTTCCTTGAATTAATAAAATTTCTTGCACTACTTGTCTAAGGACCTAGTAAGCAACAGAAATAGAATTTATTTCTATATCTAGTCTGCCTCGCTGTTCTTATATATATCTTGTTTTCTCCCATTTCCTCAATCTCTATTTTGCAGTTTTAGTTAAGTTTTTATCATCTTGTTATAATTGTTGTTGGTTTGATATTTTAATTTCCAGTTATGTATTTAAACTCTATATCTGTTGTATCCAAGATTTGGTTTAGCTGCTTTAATCTTGTTAATATTTTTATAGAGCATCGATCTCCCTATCCTAATTAGCCAGTCAGAGATTAAGTGTATCTTAAAGTTCAAATTAGATTTACTCCGTCAGCTTAATATTTTCTTTTCGGAGTTTCTTAACATTTTCCTGGAGGTTCAGGACCACCTTAATGAGCTGTTCCATGCTCATCTCTCTAGAAGGGTTGAAATCTGTGACCTCCTGATGTAAAACGGACTTCGTTTTTCTCAGAGGTTGGCATTATTGCATCATGGGTCGTTTTCTGCAGCTTTTTGATATCCTTTAAGTTCTGCTACTTTCCATGCTCCTTTCTGGGAGCAGGAAAAGAATCCTTTTCATAAGTTCAAACGTTTTTTTTTCTTTTACATAAATTCATTAAATTAATATTTTCTTTTTATTTCAATAGAAAAATAAGAACTGTTCAATAAAATAGAACAAATAGAAGAAAACCAAGCTGAAATTGAAGCGATAAATGGATCTACTAGAATAAGTAAATTATCCAATGATAATCGAAGGAAAAAGAACTTAAGATTTAAATCTAAACGGAAAGCAAAAAAAAGGTTATTATTGTAACTCTCTAATGCATCTATAGAAAACATACTAGAGGTTTCAAAACTCAAATAAAAATACTGAAACTATTAGAACAAGTTGGAGAATAAATTAAGATACAACAGCAGATAAAAATAAAGATGTCAATTATTATCGAAATAAAATCAGGAATAGAAAATAAAGAAGATTTATATTAAAATTTTTCTAACATCCTAATAACACTCTGTTTTGATTTTAAAAGGCTTAAAGACAAAAAGATTAAAAAATTTGAAAATTAGTAAGAATTTTATAAATAATAATAGAGTCAACAAAAATAGATTGTATAAAAATTTATTAATAAGATGGAGTAGAAAGAATAATTATTTCCATAAAAAAAATTGCTTAAGAATCCAACCTCGATAAAAGAAGAGAACTCAAACTGGTTGAAAAGGTGGAATGAAAATATTATTAAATATATTTAGTTTCAATAATAATAAAAATAATAATAATAATTAGTGTATGTAATCAAAAACTTTTAATTATATGCTAATTAAAATACTCCAATTAAGAGTTTGAGAGATAAGGACCGTGGTATATAATATAAAAATAAAAAATTATGGAATTTTTTATAAAAATAGATCTTCAATATATAAAAGATATTATTAAATAAACATAGTAAAAGATAAAGGTACAAAATTAAAACTGCAAAATATTAATTTGAAAATTTTTAGAGTGATGGAAAGATTAATTATCTATCTTATTAAGTGTGAAAGCATTTCTTAAAACTAAGTTTTGTTATTTTATTATATTTATTTCTAAATTTAATAAAAGCTGCAACTATTAATAAAAATTTGGATGTTTATATGTTTTGCGTCTAATGAAATTATTTTTAGATCATATTTGAAAAAAAATGTATTATTTTTATTAATCTATGCTATAAGTAATTTCAATAAAAAATACACAAAAAATGTTTTAAGGATAATATTTTAAGTAAATCATAACTACATAAAATTACTCCAAAGTAGATAAAGAGTTAGGAGACGGTCTTTGATGAAAAAAAATTAAAAGAGTTGAATGGATAGAAATAATACCATAAAAAAGTAGAAAAAGAAATTAAAGAGTAAAGTAAAGAAATTAAAGACCTTACTTGAAAGTATGACGAAGATGATGATCATTTATATTGCTTCATATTCTAGCCTCTTTGATTATATTTTATCAAAGTTTTTATATTTTTTTAAAAATTACTGTATAAGTAATACTAATATTGGCCATTATAAATTTTAATATTATTTATTCTTTATATAAATAATTAAAAAGATGTTAAAATTTATATTTTCCTCATAAAATACAAAAAAGAAAGCGCTCAAAAATGTTTTTAAGTATTTTGTTTAATTTTATATTGAATTTATATATTTTTATGTTTATATTGTGTTCTATATAAATTTTATAAAATTTAATTTAATTTATACGTTTTGATTCATAATTTATATAAACTTACTACTCTGAGGTTTTTTCATATTATTTGAATCTAATAAAAATTTAAAATTTTGGCATATTTTAAAGGATTTTCATATTTTTCAAAATTATTGTTTAGATATTTTTAGTGTTAAATGTTTGCTTATTAATAATTAAACTTAAAAACATCACATTTTTTATAAAAGAAAATACTAAATTCTGATAAGTTTAAATCTTTATGTTTTACCTTTAAATAATTTATAAAAAACTTTATTTAAAATTAAAAAATTTAACTAAAAACTTTTAAAAGTAATTTAGCAAAATTAGTTATAAAAGAATTATAAAAAAGCTATTAAAACAACTTTAAAAATAATAATGAGAATAAAATTTTTTAATTAATTAATTAAGAATTATTTTTAAATCTAATGCATACAATTTTCTATATTTAAAATTTTGATCATCTTTAAAAAAGAAACTAAAAGCTATTAAATTTATTAAGAAAAATAAACATTTATTCTTTAAAATAAAAAACTAAAATTTTACTAATTAGTTAGTTAATTTTTTATATTTAAAAAGTTTTAAGAATATTATTGATTAAACTAAATCTTTGATTTTATTACTTATTAAGAATAAACTTTAAACCCACTTATTTAAATTTAAAATATATTTTTTATTTTATCTTTGAAAATTTGCTAGTTATAAATTAGACTATTTAAAAATTAGTTTTAAGTAGTGTAAAGAATTTATATATTGTATTAAAATTAAAAAATAATAACTTTATTCTGTAATTTTGTTTCTGCTTTTGGAAAAGTATAAAAACTTGATAATTAATATTTTTATTAACTTTGTAAATTTAAATTTTAAATATAAGATAATTTAGTTTATAATTCCGTTTTAAAATGAACAAACTATATTCTTTTGAAATTTTCCTTAATTTTAAATAAAAATATTTTATAAGAATGAACTTATTTTTAATTAATCTTATTATAAAAAACTAATTTGATATTCAAATGTTTTTAAGATTATTTATTATTATTTATAATTAGATTATTAGTTAATATTTACAATTCATTTTTTTATACTTATGAGAACAATTTTCAGTGTTATAAGAAAAATGTAAAAAAGTGCTAGTTAGATTAATTTATTTTATAAATATATTATAAAGTAATTGTTTCATTTTATTTCTCTTATTAAAAAATTAATTCTAAAATCTATTTTTCTCAAATAGATAGAAACCATGAGGACATCTAAATTTTCATATCCCTAAACCTCTAAAGGAACTTCAAAAATTTATAAATAAAAGGTTATGAAAAGCAGAAAAAATTAGCTATAACAATCTTTTTAAGCTGTGCATAACTTAAAGGAAGATATTAAAAAATAATAAATTAAAACCTATAATTTTAGGAGGATATTTAGAACGCTTAAGACAGTTTAAACAATTAGGTAAAGTAAGCTTTAGCTTTTTTTAAAATTTCAAATGAATATTCTGCTAGATTTAGCTAATAAAAATGGAAAAATTATCATAAGAATACAATTAAGTAGAATATTCATAAAAAACAAAACCTAATTAACGTACTGAAGCAAATGAAGTGTCTAATAAAATCTAAATAGTTAAAATGGAGCTTTAGAAGAAAAGGGGAAGAGTTGCACAAGATCATAATGTTAAGAAGATTTCTTAGAAAAATTTCTATTAAATAAATTTTTCCAGTAATTATTCAGGAAGATAATTTATTTTATATTAAGCAAGGAAAAGTCTGAATAATTGCGAAGCAAAAGGGTAAGAATAAAACAAAAGAATCAAGAAGAAGCATATAGAAAAATTCCAAGAAATTATAGTTTTTGAGATTCAGAATTCGTTGAAAATTTTGTTTGAAAATTTCTATTAATCTATTGGGATATCCTGTTTTTTGGTAGTTCGGAGAGTAATAAAATCTTTGAAAAGAGCAAATAATTTTGTCTATAATGAAATTCTCTTATTTTTTAATTTAATTTTAAAATTTAAAATTTATAAAATAAAATATTTACAATCAAACTCAAAATAATTAAAATATTATTTTATCATAATAATTATTAGTATAAAGATTATAACTTTTAGTTCTAAGAAAAAATGAAATTAGATTATTATATTATTTATTCTATTCTTATATTTTAAGTTAATAATTCAAATTATAATTTTAAATTAAATTATAATATTTTATCCTTACAATATGATTAACTAATGACTAAATTAAATCTATAATTGTTTAAATGTTTTTTGATTTATATCATAAAAGTTTATTAAATTTAAATTTTTAGAAATATGTATAATTAAATTATATATATATGCTTTTTAACTTTTTATTTTCTTTTTTATCTAAAAATAGTTGCATATTTATTTTTCTATTATAATAACAATTTGCAAAATTTCACTTTTTTAATAAAAATATTTAAGCCATAATTAGGAAAAAAATTACATTAAACTTACCCCAATATTGCTTTTTTTAAGATTTATAATAACTAAAGCAAGATATATTAGTGATATACATCAAAACCAGTATTTTCTAAGTTGTTGAATGTGTTAAAACATTAAGCACTTTTATTTGAGTGTAAACAAGTCACAGTTTCATAAGAGATATAGTAATAAGAAAAATGAGAATAAAAATATATTTATTTAATTGAGATAATATACAGAAAAATTTTGCTTTTACATTTATATTTGAAATCTAATCTACTTGAGGATTAAATATACATTTATAAATATAAATATTTTATTAATTCTAAACTTATTTCAAATACATTATTTTTAGTTGATAAATTATTTTGACTTCCAATAATTATATTGAAATTAAAATTTACTAAGATAATTAAAGAAAAATAAAAATGTTGTTTTAATCTAAAAGAGTATAATATAATGATTAAAATACTAGGTGACTAATAAATGAATAAAGAAATTAAGTAAACTAGGGTAAAAATAATGGATATCAACATTATTAAATATTAAAATTAATATTTTAATTTAATCATAAAGAAGCTATGCTTATGAAAATTCGGACAAATTGATTAATTTTGAAGTCTTTCTAGAAAACTATAATTAAAAAGCTTTCTTTTAGAAGCAAGAGTCAGAATATTACTCAAATTATTTTAGATAATTGTAAAAAAAATTAAGATAAAATATAAAATTTAAAAAGTATTGCAACTCCTTTCTTTATTAAATGTTCTCTTAATCCTTTCATTTATTTAGTTTAAATATTAAAACTAAAAAATTAAAGATACTTTTCTTTTATTTTTCACACTGAAATATTTATAATTGAGATTTTATTTCTACTACTTAAAAACCTTATTTTAACGAAAAATAAATTATAAATAAAACATTATAATTTCAAAAATGTATATATAAGCAAATTTAAAATTTAAAATATTGAATGAATGTGCATTTCAATAATTGATTATAACGCTTTTAAATATACTAAAAATAACTATTAAAAAACATATAATTGAAAGCTATAAAAATTTAGTTTCTTTACATTTAAAATATTTATTTTTATTTAAAATAATATTAATTTAATTAAATAGTGTATTATATTCAAATATTTATAAGTTATAACTTAAACTTGCGAACAAACTTATTTTATAGATCTTAAAGCAAGTAAAAATATAATGCTTATTAGCAAATTAATAACAAATTTATTTTATAAATGTCTTAATAATTTTATTATTACTTTTTAAATATAATTTTGATTCTTGCTTTTTGAAAAAAATTGTAGTAAACTTCAAGAAATGCTTTTTTATAATCTTCTAAAAGTATTAGAGAAAGTCAAAAGAGTTAAATTTATATCACACGATCTCTTCAAAAATCAACTAGAATAATTTATAAAAGGAGCAAAGAAAAAAGAAGTTGCCCTTTAAATTCCGGCTGAGAAATCAATGAAGCAATAGGGAATGGTCAGGCACAGGCAGTATGTGAATTGAATTTTGGAGGGAGTGAGTGAAAAATTGCTCAACATAAGTTGATTATTGTCAATCTTTAGAAAATTTTATGCTCAATATTTTGAATGGAAAACGCATTCTGATACTGGAGTAATAATTTGAATAATGTGGATAGAGACTGATGACCTAAAAAAGATAAATGGATAAATTTTGAACCATCTAGTACAACTAGAGTAAATACCTAATTAGAAGAGCAAGATTAAAATCTGGAAAACTTAAAACTCTTTAATATAAGAAAATAAGAACGAAAGTTAGTTGCTGACAAAACAGAAATAGAATAAAAACAATTCTTAACCATCAATAGAAAGTAACTAAACCAGCTAAGTAAAACTCTATTGCTGAAGAAGTCACTATCACCTTTACAGCAATTACAAAACATTTAAACAGAGATAAAGAAATTATTGAAACATAAAATTGAAAAGATTGTGGGAGCCAATATTGGCCTTCTTGACAACACTTTCTGGTTTTATGGCTAGGAACAGGTTCCTTTCCTGTCGCTGAGAAAGTTCTTGGTCAGAGTCATTTTCTGAAGGGAACGCTGTTTATGAGATTATCCGCTCTTGGTAGAGGCTTGAAACCTGGCTGCTTATAACAATGGAGCTCCCTAGTAGCTGTGCTGTGAGCACAACAGGATATCCTCGTTATTCCTAAAAAGAGAGAGGTTGTGCAATCAGAAAGGAGTTTCCGGTCCAAAAATTCTTATAGTTGAAGGTAATTGATTAATTTATTGAAATAAATACTACTGAAAAAAGAACAAGAAAGAAAAAAGCATGATCTTTGTAAAAGAAAAGACGTAAATTATATTAACTGTATGTTCTGCATATAAACTGGAACATTACAAAAGAGAAAAAAATCAATCGAAAGAAAGGAGGATGAAGTGGAGCAAGAAGGATATGGAAAGAAAACCTGAAAAAACTAGAGCAATCCGTTTTAAACATATGTATCAAGAATTTAGAATTAAACAGCAAGGAACATGAACTACTGCTATCCAGATGGAGTTGAAATCTCCTAATAAAGGAAAATATTAATTATTATTATTATAAATAACTTTTTATTTTCAAGCAAAAGAATCGAAAATTAGAATTATATTTCTTCCTATCTTTAAATTTGTCTATTTATAATATTTAAGAAAATTAATAATAATAATAATAGTAAACTAAATGTTAAAAAAATGTTTTGGCATATTCTGGACTTTCAACCAGTTCCTGCCGCCATTTTTTGACTCGGATGGATACCGCGACCATTTTTTTTATGTGGATGGTTACCACTGATTGCTTTCAAAAGAGCGCATAGGCAGTTTTTATTTGTATATTCCTGTTGGAGTTATCCATAGAAAATTCAATGCTCTTCATGTTCTTTATTATACCTTTTCATTTAATTTTTTTCATTCTCAGCATCTTCTTAATAAGTGGTAATTGGATTGGCAATATCAACATTATTTTTTAATCTTCTTTTGACTAATATGTTTTTTAAATAGCTTATTTTCAATATTTTCTAGTCTTTTAATTAAGTTATTATCATATCTAATTTCTTTCTGTTCTTAAACACTTTATAATGGAGTGAAAGTTTTTTCAATTTCCATCTTTGATGTACGTTAAGATTTTTATTGCGATTACATTCAAAGTTGTTCTTCCGTTATTACCTTGTTTTCTATTAGCTGATTCTTAAGGATTTCCATTTCATTATTTTGCACGTCAATGTTTGTTGTAAGTTCCCGTATTAATAAGTCTTAATTATATATTGTTTCTTCGTATCGGGATATAATTTTTTACATTTGTTCGATCTTTTGTCGTAGTTCCTCTGAAATATCTGATTTAAATTCCTCAGCTTGCAAAGTTCCGATCATTATTTTACCTTATGAGTCGGAACTTGATTCTTCTTATTGTTTTGCTTTTTATCGAAGTACTTAAGCAGCCTTTTTCCGAGCATTTCTTATTTGATTTTTATTTAATCTAATGTTCTGCTCCATCTTTTTTTTTATTTTTTTAAGAAAATTAATTTAAATAATATTTCAATAGCATTAAAAAATATGAGTTTATTATATATAAAAAATTAGATTAAAAATCGATATCTTCAGAGATATTTCAACCTCTTTCCCACCTACCTCTAGAGTTAACCAGTTGTTTATAAAAAAAAAAAATTTTTTAAATTTCTATTAATCTTTGTCTTACTCTTTTGTAATCTCTGCTTTTATCTTCAGTTTAATCTTTTTCCTAAGATTATTTTAGTATATTATTTTATAATTTTCTTGTTATTCCTTTACATTCTTTCATTATTATTTCTTAAATACTAATTGTATCTTATTACTCTTTTTACATTTTAAATTTTTCGCTAAAAATTGTAAAATCTTATGCAGAGAAACTTCTATGAATTGCGAAAGAATTTTTAGTATCTTAGTTTTATGTTGGATCTTTATATTCTCTTCTTGGCGTTTGTAGTTTATTTAAGGTTTTCTTTGAATTTAGTATAAAATTGATTGTAATTTTATACTATATAGTATTTTGTATGGTATTATTTTATTTTAACCATAGTTGATAGATTAAAGATTTTTTGAGTAATCCAAAGTTAGTTAAATTTTCTCTCTTGTGACATTAATGTTAAATAATAGTAATTTTAGTTTGTATTAATTTGATGTAATGGTTTTAGAAACTCTTAACTAGGAAATCACAAGATTTGATTAAGTTGTAGTAAACTAAGAACTCTTAATACTAAGTTAATCTTTTAGGGTTTACTTCAGAGGTTGTAATATTAAAATATAATAATTTGAATAAATAAAATTTTGTAACAGTTGATTTCGAATAGTTAAAGTAATGGGACAGGTATATAATTAAAAGATATGAATTAAATTTATAAGATAGTTTGATATAATGAATTAAATGATTAATCTTAATTATAGTTAATTTTGTTATTTAATAATAATAACTTAAAAGATAATTTCTAAATATAATATGTTTGCTACATATTTATTATTCTAGTAATTAATTATGAACATTTAGAACTTTTATTGGTTAAATATGATTTAATAATAGATTCTAGATATATGAATAATAAATAGGTTAATGGCTAAATATACTATTATCAACCATTTACAACTATTTTATATTATGTAATCAACTAAAATGTAAGTAGTATGCCATTATTGCAACTACCAACTATTCCATAATCACCTATATAAAATTACCATGCTCCAATATTTTCTGCTCTATGTGCAAAAAAGCCCTAAATATTTAATCTAATTAATTTACTTGCTAGAAATGTAATTAAGTTCACTGGTTAGATTAAGAAATTCAATCTATATAATAAAAGATAAAGTTTAATTATAGCAGCTTTAAGAGGAGGAAACACTAGAATAAATAATAGAAAAAGAAAGAAATAAGCTATAAGTAAAGGAAGTATTCTAATAGTTTTGATAGAATAAATATTTATAAGACTTGGTTTTCTAATTTTTAGATTTAAGAGAAATATGTGCTTTATAGTAAGTCAACAAGCATTTCTACCATTTTTACTACTAGCTAAAAAAATAGAAATAATGAAGATATGTGACGATGCTTGTCTTACTAAAAATAAAATAGAATGAAGTCTAAAATAACTTGCATATAATAATATAAAAAGTGTTTAAATAGATGGTAATGGCTTATCTATAAGAGCATGTTAAGAGATTAAGACAAAACTAGATGAAATTGTTTGAATAAAGTAATAAAATAAACAGAGCAAATGCTTAATAAATATACAGGAAATGTAAATGTAAAATTGACCTAAGTAAAATGTTTCTCTTCCTGATTTTTAGAATTTTAGAGCTTTAAAATAATTATCTTTGCTTTTTATAAGTTTTAAAAGACTAAGATTTAATCTTCTTACAAAACTTAATAAGTTTAGAATAATTAAAACTATGCTAAGTTTCTGGAATAACTGGAGCTTTTTTAGTAAATTATTGCTTAAGTATAGATTTAAAAATATTATGAATTGATAGTAAATAGTTAAATTCAGAGTAAGTGAAAATTTACTTAAAATAGAAAGGATTTTTACTTTAAGAAATGCTAATTAATTGAAATTAAGATATTGACTAGTTTTTATATTTTTGTCCTAATTTGAAAAGACTTAACTTCAATTGAAAATAAAACTTAGATGACTAAATTTTAGGAAAATATAGATGAGATAACATAGAAGAGATGTAAGTTCGGCTTTAAAATATCCAGCAATTCAATAAGTTTCTAATGCTTTAGTTCGCTTAGTTAAAAGTTTTAGAAATAATAAGTTTACAATATTTTAACGATAGTGATTTCTGTATGCTAATCTAACAAATTTCTAACTTAAAATATCTTAAATAGATCAAAATTAATGTATTTTAGATAAGCATAGAATAATAGTCAAATGCTTTAACTTAATTAAGGGAATAAAACCAAATCGAAACTATTTCACCTAATTTGAACAATACAAATTTAGAAATAATAACCTTATATAATTGCTCCTAACTTAGAATAGAAAATTTGTGACTTTTACTAATAAAATCCTAATAAATATAAGAATTTAATTGCTTTTAAATTAATTTATCATCACAACTTTAGTTACCAAATATCCAAGCTTTAGATTAAAATTTTGAAGATACAAATGCATTTAAATAAGTAAAATTTTAATAATTTAGAAAACTTTAATCTATAACTATTGATAACTGTTAGTGATTCAAAGACTTTTATAATTATTAATAGAAAATTCTCCTTATTTAAACCAATTAAATTTAAGAAAATTGTAATAAATAAAGGACCCAACTATTAAAGAAATAGGAATTTACAGTTAACATATTAAAAAAATAGACTTGTAAAGTGTGAATTAAATTACTGAAGAAACTTTATGCTTTTTATTTTAAAATTGCAATACATTAAGACAAATTTTCCTTTCAAATATAAAAACTTAAATGCTTTAGCTAGTAAGCAATTAAGTTAAGAGCTTATCTCTTGTTGACTGCTCTTTTTAAAGGCAAAATTTAATATAAGAAATAGCAAATTTATAATCATTAGTATATCTAAATCTTCAAAATTGCAACGTTTGCAACAAAGATTTGGTTTGAATCATTAAGAATTTTAAAAATGTAGAAAATTTAAATTTGAGTAAGGATTAATCTCTGTCGTTTGATGGATTTCTGCTGAAAGACTAAAAGGTATATTTTATCCGTTCTGAACAAAATTAAGATTCTTGGATATAAGTGATTGCTCTTTATTGAAAGTAGAACTGACTATTTTTAAAAGGTTTACTTAGGAAGATTAAAATAAAAATAAGCAGCCAGAGATTTAAAACCTTTTATGGAAATTTAGATTTTGAGTTAAAGCTTAAGTAATTTTGAAAAACTTAATTCATTTGTTAAAAAAGATTTAATTATAAAATAATTTTGAACTTAATAATTAAAAAAGTAAAAAATTAGAATTCTTTTATTATTTTAAGAGAAATTACTCATAATTTAAACCGTTTTTTATATTAAATAATTTCCTTTAAAATACATTGTAATAAAATTTTGAGATTTAAATTAACTAACATTATAAAATATTACAATTTTCATCTTATTAATAAATGCAATTATTCGTTTTAACCTATTTATATTAATTTTGTTTATTAAATACATTTTTTATCTATTTATGTTATTTTTAAGTTTTAAAAATCAAATTAAAAATTTAAATGATTCAAGTTATAAAAAAATTGGTGTTATTTAATTATAATCTCTTTAATTTTCAAAGCAAAAAAGTGTAACTAAATATTTAAATTAATGCTTTTAATTAAATTTGAAAATTTTAATTTTTATATAACTAAAAGAAATAAAATATATTATCTTTGTTATAAAAATAGCTTTTAATTATTTTACAGATTATACTATTTTAAATATTATTTAAAATAGTTTATTTTTTCTCTTAACTATTTTAAAATTTCCTTCTTTTCATTTAAAATTTATTAATTTTTTAATCTTTTTTAGAATGAATAAGATAATAAGTCAATATTTAATAGAATGGATATGAACAAAATTATGAAAATCTTATTTTGATTCTAAACTTTTGGGTTCAAAATCTTAAAGGAACACAACTGGACAATTATCCAGTTTTGCAGATTCTTGAATTCTATGATTATGAAGAAGGTATTAATTACTCATAGCGATCAACATCAGCAGTAAGTGATCATCAATATATCTATTAAGAGACTTTTCTGAGTAGTTGCTCGGCAAGAGTTACGCTTTCCCGATGCACCCCTTGGAAATCTTTAATCAATAAGATATTAATCCATATAAGAAGCATAAAATGTAAAATATAAGTAGAAGCACTATTAATTTGCTATTATAAATTTTAAAATTTAGTTCTTAACTAAAAATGTTAGAATTTTAATTTATCATAATGTGCTAGTTACAAATGTAAAAATACTGCCTAATAAAATTAAATAGAGAGAATAATATAAAATTATAACATATAAAATGGAAAATTACTTGTAAAAAATCTCTTCTCAAAAGCAATCATTTTAGTCAATTTACGATTAATAAAAAAT
>CAMPDV010001519.1:0-107716 GCA_946699065.1 Loxodes magnus
GAAAAGTGAGGAAGTAAAGTAAGAAAAGAAGAAAGAATATCAGCTTTTAGAGTTACTAAAACATAGAGATAAAAAGAAGGGATAAGTATTTAGAAAAGTGAGGAAGTAAAGTAAGAGAAAAAGAAAGAATATCAGCTTAAGATTTACTAAAACATAGAGATAAAAAGAAGTTATAAGTATTTAGAAAAGTGAGGAAGTAAAGTAAGAAAAGAAGAAAGAATTTCAGCTTTTAGAGTTACTAAAACTTAGAGATGAAAAGAAGTGATAAGTATTTAGAAAAGTGAGGAAGTAAAGTAAGAAAAGAAGAAAGAATATCAGCTTTTAGAGTTACTAAAACTTAGAGATGAAAAGAAGTGATAAGTATTTAGAAAAGTGAGGAAGTAAAGTAAGAAAAGAAGAAAGAATATCAGCTTTTAGAGTTACTAAAACTTAGAGATGAAAAGAAGTGATAAGTATTTAGAAAAGTGAGGAAGTAAAGTAAGAAAAGAAGAAAGAATATCAGCTTTTAGAGTTACTAAAACTTAGAGATAAAAAGAAGTAATAAGTATTTAGAAAAGTGAGGAAGTAAAGTAAGAAAAGAAGAAAGAATATCAGCTTTTAGAGTTACTAAAACTTAGAGATGAAAAGAAGTGATAAGTATTTAGAAAAGTGAGGAAGTAAAGTAAGAAAAGAAGATAGAATTTCAGCTTTTAGAGTTACTAAAACTTAGAGATAAAAAGAAGTTATGAGTATTTAGAAAAGTGAGGAAGTAAAGTAAGAGAAGAAGAAAGAATATCAGCTTAAGATTTACTAAAACATAGAGATAAAAAGAAGTGATAAGTATTTAGAAAAGTGAGGAAGTAAAGTAAGAAAAGAAGATAGAATATCAGCTTTTAGAATTACTAGAACATAGAAATAAAAAGAAGTTATAAGTATTTAGAAAAGTGAGGAAGTAAAGTAAGAAAAGAAGAAAGAATTTCAGCTTTTAGAGTTACTAAAACTTAGAGATAAAAAGAAGTTATGAGTATTTAGAAAAGTGAGGAAGTAAAGTAAGAGAAGAAGAAAGAATATCAGCTTAAGATTTACTAAAACATAGAGATAAAAAGAAGTGATAAGTATTTAGAAAAGTGAGGAAGTAAAGAAAGAAAAGAAGATAGAATATCAGCTTTTAGAGTTACTAAAACATAGAGATAAAAAGAAGTGATAAGTATTTAGAAAAGTGAGGAAGTAAAGTAAGAAAAGAAGATAGAATTTCAGCTTTTAGAATTACTAAAACTTAGAGATAAAAAGAAGTAATAAGTATTTAGAAAAGTGAGGAAGTAAAGTAAGAGAAGAAGATAGAATTTCAGCTTTTAGAGTTACTAAAACTTAGAGATAAAAAGAAGTGATAAGTATTTAGAAAAGTGAGGAAGTAAAGAAAGAAAAGAAGATAGAATATCAGCTTTTAGAATTACTAAAACATAGAAATAAAATGAAGTGATAAGTATTTAGAAAAGTGAGGAAGTAAAGTAAGAAAAGAAGATAGAATATCAGCTTTTCGAATTACTAAAACATAGAAATAAAAAGAAGTTATAAGTATTTAGAAAAGTGAGGAAGTAAAGTAAGAAAAGAAGAAAGAATTTCAGCTTTTAGAGTTACTAAAACTTAGAGATAAAAAGAAGTTATGAGTATTTAGAAAAGTGAGGAAGTAAAGTAAGAGAAGAAGAAAGAATATCAGCTTAAGATTTACTAAAACATAGAGATAAAAAGAAGTGATAAGTATTTAGAAAAGTGAGGAAGTAAAGAAAGAAAAGAAGATAGAATATCAGCTTTTAGAGTTACTAAAACATAGAGATAAAAAGAAGTGATAAGTATTTAGAAAAGTGAGGAAGTAAAGTAAGAAAAGAAGATAGAATTTCAGCTTTTAGAATTACTAAAACTTAGAGATAAAAAGAAGTGATAAGTATTTAGAAAAGTGAGGAAGTAAAGTAAGAAAAGAAAATAGAATTTCAGCTTTTAGAGTTACTAAAACTTAGAGATAAAAAGAAGTGATAAGTATTTAGAAAAGTGAGGAAGTAAAGAAAGAAAAGAAGATAGAATATCAGCTTTTAGAATTACTAAAACTTAGAGATAAAAAGAAGTGATAAGTATTTAGAAAAGTTAGGAAGTAAAGTAAGAAAAGAAAATAGAATTTCAGCTTTTGAGTTACTAAAACATAGAGATAAAAAGAAGTGATAAGTATTTAGAAAAGTGAGGAAGTAAAGTAAGAAAAGAAGATAGAATATCAGCTTTTAGAGTTACTAAAACTTAGAGATAAAAAGAAGGGATAAGTATTTAGAAAAGTGAGGAAGTAAAGTAAGAAAAGAAGAAAGAATATCAGCTTAAGATTTACTAAAACATAGAGATAAAAAGAAGTTATAAGTATTTAGAAAAGTGAGGAAGTAAAGTAAGAAAAGAAGAAAGAATATCAGCTTAAGATTTACTAAAACATAGAGATAAAAAGAAGTGATAAGTATTTAGAAAAGTGAGGAAGTAAAGTAAGAGAAGAAGATAGAATATCAGCTTTTAGAATTACTAAAACATAGAAATAAAAAGAAGTTATAAGTATTTAGAAAAGTGAGGAAGTAAAGTAAGAAAAGAAGAAAGAATTTCAGCTTTTAGAGTTACTAAAACTTAGAGATGAAAAGAAGTGATAAGTATTTAGAAAAGTGAGGAAGTAAAGTAAGAAAAGAAGAAAGAATTTCAGCTTTTAGAGTTACTAAAACTTAGAGATAAAAAGAAGTTATGAGTATTTAGAAAAGTGAGGAAGTAAAGTAAGAGAAGAAGATAGAATTTCAGCTTTTAGAGTTACTAAAACATAGAGATAAAAAGAAGTTATAAGTATTTAGAAAAGTGAGGAATTAAAGTAAGAAAAGAAGAAAGAATATCAGCTTTTAGAGTTACTAAAACATAGAGATAAAAAGAAGTAATAAGTATTTAGAAAAGTGAGGAAGTAAAGTAAGAGAAGAAGATAGAATTTCAGCTTTTAGAATTACTAAATCATAGAGATAAAAAGAAGTGATAAGTATTTAGAAAAGTGAGGAAGTAAAGTAAGAAAAGAAGAAAGAATATCAGCTTAAGATTTACTAAAACATAGAGATGAAAAGAAGTGATAAGTATTTAGAAAAGTGAGGAAGTAAAGTAAGAAAAGAAGAAAGAATATCAGCTTAAGAGTTACTAAAACTTAGAGATGAAAAGAAGTGATAAGTATTTAGAAAAGTGAGGAATTAAAGTAAGAAAAGAAGAAAGAATATCAGCTTAAGATTTACTAAAACATAGAGATAAAAAGAAGTGATAAGTATTTAGAAAAGTGAGGAAGTAAAGTAAGAAAAGAAGATAGAATTTCAGCTTTTAGAATTACTAAAACTTAGAGATAAAAAGAAGTAATAAGTATTTAGAAAAGTGAGGAAGTAAAGTAAGAGAAGAAGATAGAATTTCAGCTTTTAGAGTTACTAAAACTTAGAGATAAAAAGAAGTGATAAGTATTTAGAAAAGTGAGGAAGTAAAGAAAGAAAAGAAGATAGAATATCAGCTTTTAGAATTACTAAAACATAGAAATAAAAAGAAGTGATAAGTATTTAGAAAAGTGAGGAAGTAAAGTAAGAAAAGAAGATAGAATATCAGCTTTTAGAGTTACTAAAACTTAGAGATAAAAAGAAGTTATGAGTATTTAGAAAAGTGAGGAAGTAAAGTAAGAGAAGAAGAAAGAATATCAGCTTAAGATTTACTAAAACATAGAGATAAAAAGAAGTGATAAGTATTTAGAAAAGTGAGGAAGTAAAGAAAGAAAAGAAGATAGAATATCAGCTTTTGAGTTACTAAAACTTAGAGATAAAAAGAAGTGATAAGTATTTAGAAAAGTGAGGAAGTAAAGAAAGAAAAGAAGATAGAATTTCAGCTTTTGAATTACTAAAACTTAGAGATAAAAAGAAGTTATAAGTATTTAGAAAAGTGAGGAAGTAAAGAAAGAAAAGAAGATAGAATATCAGCTTTTAGAATTACTAAAACATAGAAATAAAAAGAAGTGATAAGTATTTAGAAAAGTGAGGAAGTAAAGTAAGAAAAGAAGATAGAATATCAGCTTTTCGAATTACTAAAACTTAGAAATAAAAAGAAGTGATAAGTATTTAGAAAAGTGAGGAAGTAAAGTAAGAAAAGAAGAAAGAATTTCAGCTTTTAGAGTTACTAAAACTTAGAGATGAAAAGAAGTGATAAGTATTTAGAAAAGTGAGGAAGTAAAGTAAGAGAAGAAGATAGAATATCAGCTTAAGATTTACTAAAACATAGAGATAAAAAGAAGTGATAAGTATTTAGAAAAGTGAGGAAGTAAAGAAAGAAAAGAAGAAAGAATATCAGCTTAAGATTTACTAAAACATAGAGATAAAAAGAAGTGATAAGTATTTAGAAAAGTGAGGAAGTAAAGTAAGAAAAGAAAATAGAATTTCAGCTTTTAGAATTACTAAAACATAGAGATAAAAAGAAGTGATAAGTATTTAGAAAAGTGAGGAAGTAAAGTAAGAAAAGAAGAAAGAATATCAGCTTTTAGAGTTACTAAAACTTAGAGATAAAAAGAAGTGATAAGTATTTAGAAAAGTGAGGAAGTAAAGTAAGAAAAGAAGATAGAATATCAGCTTAAGATTTACTAAAACATAGAGATAAAAAGAAGGGATAAGTATTTAGAAAAGTGAGGAAGTAAAGTAAGAAAAGAAGAAAGAATATCAGCTTAAGATTTACTAAAACATAGAGATAAAAAGAAGTAATAAGTATTTAGAAAAGTGAGGAAGTAAAGTAAGAGAAGAAGATAGAATTTCAGCTTTTAGAATTACTAAAACATAGAGATAAAAAGAAGTGATAAGTATTTAGAAAAGTGAGGAAGTAAAGTAAGAAAAGAAGAAAGAATATCAGCTTAAGATTTACTAAAACATAGAGATGAAAAGAAGTGATAAGTATTTAGAAAAGTGAGGAAGTAAAGTAAGAAAAGAAGATAGAATATCAGCTTAAGATTTACTAAAACATAGAGATAAAAAGAAGGGATAAGTATTTAGAAAAGTGAGGAAGTAAAGTAAGAAAAGAAAATAGAATTTCAGCTTTTGAGTTACTAAAACATAGAGATAAAAAGAAGTGATAAGTATTTAGAAAAGTGAGGAAGTAAAGTAAGAAAAGAAGAAAGAATATCAGCTTTTAGAGTTACTAAAACATAGAGATAAAAAGAAGTGATAAGTATTTAGAAAAGTGAGGAAGTAAAGTAAGAAAAGAAGAAAGAATATCAGCTTAAGATTTACTAAAACATAGAGATAAAAAGAAGTGATAAGTATTTAGAAAAGTGAGGAAGTAAAGTAAGAAAAGAAGAAAGAATATCAGCTTAAGATTTACTAAAACATAGAGATAAAAAGAAGTGATAAGTATTTAGAAAAGTGAGGAAGTAAAGAAAGAAAAGAAGATAGAATATCAGCTTAAGATTTACTAAAACATAGAGATAAAAAGAAGTGATAAGTATTTAGAAAAGTGAGGAAGTAAAGTAAGAAAAGAAGATAGAATATCAGCTTAAGATTTACTAAAACATAGAGATAAAAAGAAGGGATAAGTATTTAGAAAAGTGAGGAAGTAAAGTAAGAAAAGAAGAAAGAATATCAGCTTTTAGAGTTACTAAAACTTAGAGATAAAAAGAAGTGATAAGTATTTAGAAAAGTGAGGAAGTAAAGTAAGAAAAGAAGATAGAATATCAGCTTAAGATTTACTAAAACATAGAGATAAAAAGAAGGGATAAGTATTTAGAAAAGTGAGGAAGTAAAGTAAGAGAAGAAGATAGAATTTCAGCTTTTAGAGTTACTAAAACATAGAGATAAAAAGAAGTGATAAGTATTTAGAAAAGTGAGGAAGTAAAGTAAGAGAAAAAGATAGAATTTCAGCTTTTGAGTTACTAAAACATAGAGATAAAAAGAAGTGATAAGTATTTAGAAAAGTGAGGAAGTAAAGTAAGAAAAGAAGAAAGAATATCAGCTTTTAGAGTTACTAAAACTTAGAGATAAAAAGAAGTTATAAGTATTTAGAAAAGTGAGGAAGTAAAGTAAGAAAAGAAGATAGAATTTCAGCTTAAGATTTACTAAAACATAGAGATAAAAAGAAGTGATAAGTATTTAGAAAAGTTAGGAAGTAAAGTAAGAAAAGAAGATAGAATTTCAGCTTAAGATTTACTAAAACATAGAGATAAAAAGAAGTGATAAGTATTTAGAAAAGTGAGGAAGTAAAGTAAGAAAAGAAGAAAGAATATCAGCTTTTAGAGTTACTAAAACTTAGAGATGAAAAGAAGTGATAAGTATTTAGAAAAGTGAGGAAGTAAAGTAAGAAAAGAAGAAAGAATATCAGCTTTTGAGTTACTAAAACTTAGAGATAAAAAGAAGTGATAAGTATTTAGAAAAGTGAGGAAGTAAAGAAAGAAAAGAAGATAGAATTTCAGCTTTTGAGTTACTAAAACTTAGAGATGAAAAGAAGTGATAAGTATTTAGAAAAGTGAGGAAGTAAAGAAAGAAAAGAAGAAAGAATATCAGCTTTTGGAGTTACTAAAACTTAGAAATAAAAAGAAGTGATAAGTATTTAGAAAAGTGAGGAAGTAAAGTAAGAGAAGAAGAAAGAATTTCAGCTTTTAGAGTTACTAAAACTTAGAGATAAAAAGAAGTTATGAGTATTTAGAAAAGTGAGGAAGTAAAGTAAGAGAAGAAGAAAGAATATCAGCTTAAGATTTACTAAAACATAGAGATAAAAAGAAGTGATAAGTATTTAGAAAAGTGAGGAAGTAAAGTAAGAAAAGAAGAAAGAATATCAGCTTTTAGAGTTACTAAAACTTAGAGATAAAAAGAAGTTATAAGTATTTAGAAAAGTGAGGAAGTAAAGTAAGAGAAAAAGATAGAATTTCAGCTTTTGAGTTACTAAAACATAGAGATAAAAAGAAGTGATAAGTATTTAGAAAAGTGAGGAAGTAAAGTAAGAAAAGAAGAAAGAATATCAGCTTAAGAGTTACTAAAACATAGAGATAAAAAGAAGTGATAAGTATTTAGAAAAGTGAGGAAGTAAAGTAAGAAAAGAAGAAAGAATATCAGCTTAAGATTTACTAAAACATAGAGATAAAAAGAAGTGATAAGTATTTAGAAAAGTGAGGAAGTAAAGTAAGAAAAGAAGATAGAATATCAGCTTAAGATTTACTAAAACATAGAGATAAAAAGAAGTGATAAGTATTTAGAAAAGTGAGGAAGTAAAGAAAGAAAAGAAGATAGAATATCAGCTTAAGATTTACTAAAACATAGAGATAAAAAGAAGTGATAAGTATTTAGAAAAGTGAGGAAGTAAAGAAAGAAAAGAAGATAGAATATCAGCTTAAGATTTACTAAAACATAGAGATAAAAAGAAGTGATAAGTATTTAGAAAAGTGAGGAAGTAAAGTAAGAAAAGAAGAAAGAATATCAGCTTAAGATTTACTAAAACATAGAGATAAAAAGAAGTAATAAGTATTTAGAAAAGTGAGGAAGTAAAGAAAGAAAAGAAGATAGAATATCAGCTTTTAGAGTTACTAAAACATAGAGATAAAAAGAAGTGATAAGTATTTAGAAAAGTGAGGAAGTAAAGTAAGAAAAGAAGATAGAATTTCAGCTTTTAGAATTACTAAAACTTAGAGATAAAAAGAAGTGATAAGTATTTAGAAAAGTGAGGAAGTAAAGTAAGAAAAGAAGAAAGAATATCAGCTTTTAGAGTCACTAAAACATAGAAATAAAAAGAAGTGATAAGTATTTAGAAAAGTGAGGAAGTAAAGTAAGAAAAGAAGATAGAATATCAGCTTTTCGAATTACTAAAACATAGAAATAAAAAGAAGTTATAAGTATTTAGAAAAGTGAGGAAGTAAAGTAAGAAAAGAAGAAAGAATTTCAGCTTTTAGAGTCACTAAAACATAGAAATAAAAAGAAGTGATAAGTATTTAGAAAAGTGAGGAAGTAAAGTAAGAAAAGAAGAAAGAATATCAGCTTAAGATTTACTAAAACATAGAAATAAAAAGAAGTTATAAGTATTTAGAAAAGTGAGGAAGTAAAGTAAGAAAAGAAGAAAGAATATCAGCTTTTAGAGTTACTAAAACTTAGAGATAAAAAGAAGTGATAAGTATTTAGAAAAGTGAGGAAGTAAAGTAAGAAAAGAAGAAAGAATATCAGCTTAAGATTTACTAAAACATAGAGATAAAAAGAAGTTATAAGTATTTAGAAAAGTGAGGAAGTAAAGTAAGAAAAGAAGATAGAATTTCAGCTTTTAGAGTCACTAAAACATAGAAATAAAAAGAAGTGATAAGTATTTAGAAAAGTGAGGAAGTAAAGTAAGAAAAGAAGAAAGAATATCAGCTTTTAGAGTTACTAAAACTTAGAGATAAAAAGAAGTGATAAGTATTTAGAAAAGTGAGGAAGTAAAGTAAGAAAAGAAGAAAGAATATCAGCTTAAGATTTACTAAAACATAGAGATAAAAAGAAGTTATAAGTATTTAGAAAAGTGAGGAAGTAAAGTAAGAAAAGAAGATAGAATTTCAGCTTTTAGAGTTACTAAAACTTAGAGATAAAAAGAAGTTATAAGTATTTAGAAAAGTGAGGAAGTAAAGTAAGAGAAGAAGATAGAATTTCAGCTTTTAGAGTCACTAAAACATAGAAATAAAAAGAAGTGATAAGTATTTAGAAAAGTGAGGAAGTAAAGTAAGAAAAGAAGAAAGAATATCAGCTTTTAGAGTTACTAGAACATAGAAATAAAAAGAAGTTATAAGTATTTAGAAAAGTGAGGAAGTAAAGTAAGAGAAGAAGATAGAATTTCAGCTTTTAGAGTTACTAAAACTTAGAGATAAAAAGAAGTGATAAGTATTTAGAAAAGTGAGGAAGTAAAGTAAGAAAAGAAGAAAGAATATCAGCTTAAGATTTACTAAAACATAGAGATAAAAAGAAGTTATAAGTATTTAGAAAAGTGAGGAAGTAAAGTAAGAAAAGAAGATAGAATTTCAGCTTTTAGAGTTACTAAAACTTAGAGATAAAAAGAAGTTATAAGTATTTAGAAAAGTGAGGAAGTAAAGTAAGAAAAGAAGAAAGAATTTCAGCTTTTAGAGTTACTAAAACTTAGAGATAAAAAGAAGTGATAAGTATTTAGAAAAGTGAGGAAGTAAAGTAAGAAAAGAAGATAGAATTTCAGCTTTTAGAGTTACTAAAACTTAGAGATAAAAAGAAGTGATAAGTATTTAGAAAAGTGAGGAAGTAAAGTAAGAAAAGAAGATAGAATATCAGCTTAAGATTTACTAAAACATAGAGATAAAAAGAAGTGATAAGTATTTAGAAAAGTGAGGAAGTAAAGTAAGAAAAGAAGAAAGAATATCAGCTTAAGATTTACTAAAACATAGAGATAAAAAGAAGTGATAAGTATTTAGAAAAGTGAGGAAGTAAAGTAAGAGAAGAAGATAGAATTTCAGCTTTTAGAGTTACTAAAACTTAGAGATAAAAAGAAGTGATAAGTATTTAGAAAAGTGAGGAAGTAAAGTAAGAAAAGAAGATAGAATTTCAGCTTTTAGAGTCACTAAAACATAGAAATAAAAAGAAGTGATAAGTATTTAGAAAAGTGAGGAAGTAAAGTAAGAAAAGAAGAAAGAATATCAGCTTTTAGAGTTACTAAAACTTAGAGATGAAAAGAAGTGATAAGTATTTAGAAAAGTGAGGAAGTAAAGTAAGAAAAGAAGAAAGAATATCAGCTTAAGATTTACTAAAACATAGAAATAAAAAGAAGTTATAAGTATTTAGAAAAGTGAGGAAGTAAAGTAAGAAAAGAAGAAAGAATTTCAGCTTTTAGAGTTACTAAAACTTAGAGATAAAAAGAAGTGATAAGTATTTAGAAAAGTGAGGAAGTAAAGTAAGAAAAGAAGAAAGAATATCAGCTTAAGATTTACTAAAACATAGAGATAAAAAGAAGTTATAAGTATTTAGAAAAGTGAGGAAGTAAAGTAAGAAAAGAAGATAGAATTTCAGCTTTTAGAGTTACTAAAACTTAGAGATAAAAAGAAGTTATAAGTATTTAGAAAAGTGAGGAAGTAAAGTAAGAAAAGAAGAAAGAATTTCAGCTTTTAGAGTTACTAAAACTTAGAGATAAAAAGAAGTGATAAGTATTTAGAAAAGTGAGGAAGTAAAGTAAGAAAAGAAGATAGAATTTCAGCTTTTAGAGTTACTAAAACTTAGAGATAAAAAGAAGTGATAAGTATTTAGAAAAGTGAGGAAGTAAAGTAAGAAAAGAAGATAGAATATCAGCTTAAGATTTACTAAAACATAGAGATAAAAAGAAGTGATAAGTATTTAGAAAAGTGAGGAAGTAAAGTAAGAAAAGAAGAAAGAATATCAGCTTAAGATTTACTAAAACATAGAGATAAAAAGAAGTGATAAGTATTTAGAAAAGTGAGGAAGTAAAGTAAGAGAAGAAGATAGAATTTCAGCTTAAGATTTACTAAAACATAGAGATAAAAAGAAGTGATAAGTATTTAGAAAAGTTAGGAAGTAAAGTAAGAAAAGAAGAAAGAATTTCAGCTTTTGAGTTACTAAAACTTAGAGATAAAAAGAAGTGATAAGTATTTAGAAAAGTGAGGAAGTAAAGAAAGAAAAGAAAATAGAATTTCAGCTTTTGAATTACTAAAACTTAGAGATAAAAAGAAGTTATAAGTATTTAGAAAAGTGAGGAAGTAAAGAAAGAAAAGAAGAAAGAATTTCAGCTTTTGAGTTACTAAAACATAGAGATAAAAAGAAGTGATAAGTATTTAGAAAAGTGAGGAAGTAAAGTAAGAAAAGAAGAAAGAATATCAGCTTAAGATTTACTAAAACATAGAGATAAAAAGAAGTGATAAGTATTTAGAAAAGTGAGGAAGTAAAGTAAGAGAAGAAGATAGAATTTCAGCTTTTAGAGTCACTAAAACATAGAAATAAAAAGAAGTGATAAGTATTTAGAAAAGTGAGGAAGTAAAGTAAGAAAAGAAGATAGAATTTCAGCTTAAGATTTACTAAAACATAGAGATGAAAAGAAGTGATAAGTATTTAGAAAAGTGAGGAAGTAAAGTAAGAAAAGAAGAAAGAATATCAGCTTAAGAGTTACTAAAACTTAGAGATGAAAAGAAGTGATAAGTATTTAGAAAAGTGAGGAATTAAAGTAAGAAAAGAAGAAAGAATATCAGCTTAAGATTTACTAAAACATAGAGATAAAAAGAAGTGATAAGTATTTAGAAAAGTGAGGAAGTAAAGTAAGAAAAGAAGATAGAATTTCAGCTTTTAGAATTACTAAAACTTAGAGATAAAAAGAAGTAATAAGTATTTAGAAAAGTGAGGAAGTAAAGTAAGAGAAGAAGATAGAATTTCAGCTTTTAGAGTTACTAAAACTTAGAGATAAAAAGAAGTGATAAGTATTTAGAAAAGTGAGGAAGTAAAGAAAGAAAAGAAGATAGAATATCAGCTTTTAGAATTACTAAAACATAGAAATAAAAAGAAGTGATAAGTATTTAGAAAAGTGAGGAAGTAAAGTAAGAAAAGAAGATAGAATATCAGCTTTTAGAGTTACTAAAACTTAGAGATAAAAAGAAGTTATGAGTATTTAGAAAAGTGAGGAAGTAAAGTAAGAGAAGAAGAAAGAATATCAGCTTAAGATTTACTAAAACATAGAGATAAAAAGAAGTGATAAGTATTTAGAAAAGTGAGGAAGTAAAGAAAGAAAAGAAGATAGAATATCAGCTTTTGAGTTACTAAAACTTAGAGATAAAAAGAAGTGATAAGTATTTAGAAAAGTGAGGAAGTAAAGAAAGAAAAGAAGATAGAATTTCAGCTTTTGAATTACTAAAACTTAGAGATAAAAAGAAGTTATAAGTATTTAGAAAAGTGAGGAAGTAAAGAAAGAAAAGAAGATAGAATATCAGCTTTTAGAATTACTAAAACATAGAAATAAAAAGAAGTGATAAGTATTTAGAAAAGTGAGGAAGTAAAGTAAGAAAAGAAGATAGAATATCAGCTTTTCGAATTACTAAAACTTAGAAATAAAAAGAAGTGATAAGTATTTAGAAAAGTGAGGAAGTAAAGTAAGAAAAGAAGAAAGAATTTCAGCTTTTAGAGTTACTAAAACTTAGAGATGAAAAGAAGTGATAAGTATTTAGAAAAGTGAGGAAGTAAAGTAAGAGAAGAAGATAGAATATCAGCTTAAGATTTACTAAAACATAGAGATAAAAAGAAGTGATAAGTATTTAGAAAAGTGAGGAAGTAAAGAAAGAAAAGAAGAAAGAATATCAGCTTAAGATTTACTAAAACATAGAGATAAAAAGAAGTGATAAGTATTTAGAAAAGTGAGGAAGTAAAGTAAGAAAAGAAAATAGAATTTCAGCTTTTAGAATTACTAAAACATAGAGATAAAAAGAAGTGATAAGTATTTAGAAAAGTGAGGAAGTAAAGTAAGAAAAGAAGAAAGAATATCAGCTTTTAGAGTTACTAAAACTTAGAGATAAAAAGAAGTGATAAGTATTTAGAAAAGTGAGGAAGTAAAGTAAGAAAAGAAGATAGAATATCAGCTTAAGATTTACTAAAACATAGAGATAAAAAGAAGGGATAAGTATTTAGAAAAGTGAGGAAGTAAAGTAAGAAAAGAAGAAAGAATATCAGCTTAAGATTTACTAAAACATAGAGATAAAAAGAAGTAATAAGTATTTAGAAAAGTGAGGAAGTAAAGTAAGAGAAGAAGATAGAATTTCAGCTTTTAGAATTACTAAAACATAGAGATAAAAAGAAGTGATAAGTATTTAGAAAAGTGAGGAAGTAAAGTAAGAAAAGAAGAAAGAATATCAGCTTAAGATTTACTAAAACATAGAGATGAAAAGAAGTGATAAGTATTTAGAAAAGTGAGGAAGTAAAGTAAGAAAAGAAGATAGAATATCAGCTTAAGATTTACTAAAACATAGAGATAAAAAGAAGGGATAAGTATTTAGAAAAGTGAGGAAGTAAAGTAAGAAAAGAAAATAGAATTTCAGCTTTTGAGTTACTAAAACATAGAGATAAAAAGAAGTGATAAGTATTTAGAAAAGTGAGGAAGTAAAGTAAGAAAAGAAGAAAGAATATCAGCTTTTAGAGTTACTAAAACATAGAGATAAAAAGAAGTGATAAGTATTTAGAAAAGTGAGGAAGTAAAGTAAGAAAAGAAGAAAGAATATCAGCTTAAGATTTACTAAAACATAGAGATAAAAAGAAGTGATAAGTATTTAGAAAAGTGAGGAAGTAAAGTAAGAAAAGAAGAAAGAATATCAGCTTAAGATTTACTAAAACATAGAGATAAAAAGAAGTGATAAGTATTTAGAAAAGTGAGGAAGTAAAGAAAGAAAAGAAGATAGAATATCAGCTTAAGATTTACTAAAACATAGAGATAAAAAGAAGTGATAAGTATTTAGAAAAGTGAGGAAGTAAAGTAAGAAAAGAAGATAGAATATCAGCTTAAGATTTACTAAAACATAGAGATAAAAAGAAGGGATAAGTATTTAGAAAAGTGAGGAAGTAAAGTAAGAAAAGAAGAAAGAATATCAGCTTTTAGAGTTACTAAAACTTAGAGATAAAAAGAAGTGATAAGTATTTAGAAAAGTGAGGAAGTAAAGTAAGAAAAGAAGATAGAATATCAGCTTAAGATTTACTAAAACATAGAGATAAAAAGAAGGGATAAGTATTTAGAAAAGTGAGGAAGTAAAGTAAGAGAAGAAGATAGAATTTCAGCTTTTAGAGTTACTAAAACATAGAGATAAAAAGAAGTGATAAGTATTTAGAAAAGTGAGGAAGTAAAGTAAGAGAAAAAGATAGAATTTCAGCTTTTGAGTTACTAAAACATAGAGATAAAAAGAAGTGATAAGTATTTAGAAAAGTGAGGAAGTAAAGTAAGAAAAGAAGAAAGAATATCAGCTTTTAGAGTTACTAAAACTTAGAGATAAAAAGAAGTTATAAGTATTTAGAAAAGTGAGGAAGTAAAGTAAGAAAAGAAGATAGAATATCAGCTTAAGATTTACTAAAACTTAGAGATGAAAAGAAGTGATAAGTATTTAGAAAAGTGAGGAAGTAAAGTAAGAAAAGAAGAAAGAATATCAGCTTTTAGAGTTACTAAAACTTAGAGATGAAAAGAAGTGATAAGTATTTAGAAAAGTGAGGAAGTAAAGTAAGAAAAGAAGAAAGAATATCAGCTTTTGAGTTACTAAAACTTAGAGATAAAAAGAAGTGATAAGTATTTAGAAAAGTGAGGAAGTAAAGAAAGAAAAGAAGATAGAATTTCAGCTTTTGAGTTACTAAAACTTAGAGATGAAAAGAAGTGATAAGTATTTAGAAAAGTGAGGAAGTAAAGAAAGAAAAGAAGAAAGAATATCAGCTTTTGGAGTTACTAAAACTTAGAAATAAAAAGAAGTGATAAGTATTTAGAAAAGTGAGGAAGTAAAGTAAGAGAAGAAGAAAGAATTTCAGCTTTTAGAGTTACTAAAACTTAGAGATAAAAAGAAGTTATGAGTATTTAGAAAAGTGAGGAAGTAAAGTAAGAGAAGAAGAAAGAATATCAGCTTAAGATTTACTAAAACATAGAGATAAAAAGAAGTGATAAGTATTTAGAAAAGTGAGGAAGTAAAGTAAGAAAAGAAGATAGAATATCAGCTTAAGATTTACTAAAACATAGAGATAAAAAGAAGTGATAAGTATTTAGAAAAGTGAGGAAGTAAAGAAAGAAAAGAAGATAGAATATCAGCTTAAGATTTACTAAAACATAGAGATAAAAAGAAGTGATAAGTATTTAGAAAAGTGAGGAAGTAAAGTAAGAAAAGAAGAAAGAATATCAGCTTAAGATTTACTAAAACATAGAGATAAAAAGAAGTAATAAGTATTTAGAAAAGTGAGGAAGTAAAGAAAGAAAAGAAGATAGAATATCAGCTTTTAGAGTTACTAAAACATAGAGATAAAAAGAAGTGATAAGTATTTAGAAAAGTGAGGAAGTAAAGTAAGAAAAGAAGATAGAATTTCAGCTTTTAGAATTACTAAAACTTAGAGATAAAAAGAAGTGATAAGTATTTAGAAAAGTGAGGAAGTAAAGTAAGAAAAGAAGAAAGAATATCAGCTTTTAGAGTCACTAAAACATAGAAATAAAAAGAAGTGATAAGTATTTAGAAAAGTGAGGAAGTAAAGTAAGAAAAGAAGATAGAATATCAGCTTTTCGAATTACTAAAACATAGAAATAAAAAGAAGTTATAAGTATTTAGAAAAGTGAGGAAGTAAAGTAAGAAAAGAAGAAAGAATTTCAGCTTTTAGAGTCACTAAAACATAGAAATAAAAAGAAGTGATAAGTATTTAGAAAAGTGAGGAAGTAAAGTAAGAAAAGAAGAAAGAATATCAGCTTAAGATTTACTAAAACATAGAAATAAAAAGAAGTTATAAGTATTTAGAAAAGTGAGGAAGTAAAGTAAGAAAAGAAGAAAGAATATCAGCTTTTAGAGTTACTAAAACTTAGAGATAAAAAGAAGTGATAAGTATTTAGAAAAGTGAGGAAGTAAAGTAAGAAAAGAAGAAAGAATATCAGCTTAAGATTTACTAAAACATAGAGATAAAAAGAAGTTATAAGTATTTAGAAAAGTGAGGAAGTAAAGTAAGAAAAGAAGATAGAATTTCAGCTTTTAGAGTCACTAAAACATAGAAATAAAAAGAAGTGATAAGTATTTAGAAAAGTGAGGAAGTAAAGTAAGAAAAGAAGAAAGAATATCAGCTTTTAGAGTTACTAAAACTTAGAGATAAAAAGAAGTGATAAGTATTTAGAAAAGTGAGGAAGTAAAGTAAGAAAAGAAGAAAGAATATCAGCTTAAGATTTACTAAAACATAGAGATAAAAAGAAGTTATAAGTATTTAGAAAAGTGAGGAAGTAAAGTAAGAAAAGAAGATAGAATTTCAGCTTTTAGAGTTACTAAAACTTAGAGATAAAAAGAAGTTATAAGTATTTAGAAAAGTGAGGAAGTAAAGTAAGAGAAGAAGATAGAATTTCAGCTTTTAGAGTCACTAAAACATAGAAATAAAAAGAAGTGATAAGTATTTAGAAAAGTGAGGAAGTAAAGTAAGAAAAGAAGAAAGAATATCAGCTTTTAGAGTTACTAGAACATAGAAATAAAAAGAAGTTATAAGTATTTAGAAAAGTGAGGAAGTAAAGTAAGAGAAGAAGATAGAATTTCAGCTTTTAGAGTTACTAAAACTTAGAGATAAAAAGAAGTGATAAGTATTTAGAAAAGTGAGGAAGTAAAGTAAGAAAAGAAGAAAGAATATCAGCTTAAGATTTACTAAAACATAGAGATAAAAAGAAGTTATAAGTATTTAGAAAAGTGAGGAAGTAAAGTAAGAAAAGAAGATAGAATTTCAGCTTTTAGAGTTACTAAAACTTAGAGATAAAAAGAAGTTATAAGTATTTAGAAAAGTGAGGAAGTAAAGTAAGAAAAGAAGAAAGAATTTCAGCTTTTAGAGTTACTAAAACTTAGAGATAAAAAGAAGTGATAAGTATTTAGAAAAGTGAGGAAGTAAAGTAAGAAAAGAAGATAGAATTTCAGCTTTTAGAGTTACTAAAACTTAGAGATAAAAAGAAGTGATAAGTATTTAGAAAAGTGAGGAAGTAAAGTAAGAAAAGAAGATAGAATATCAGCTTAAGATTTACTAAAACATAGAGATAAAAAGAAGTGATAAGTATTTAGAAAAGTGAGGAAGTAAAGTAAGAAAAGAAGAAAGAATATCAGCTTAAGATTTACTAAAACATAGAGATAAAAAGAAGTGATAAGTATTTAGAAAAGTGAGGAAGTAAAGTAAGAGAAGAAGATAGAATTTCAGCTTTTAGAGTTACTAAAACTTAGAGATAAAAAGAAGTGATAAGTATTTAGAAAAGTGAGGAAGTAAAGTAAGAAAAGAAGATAGAATTTCAGCTTTTAGAGTCACTAAAACATAGAAATAAAAAGAAGTGATAAGTATTTAGAAAAGTGAGGAAGTAAAGTAAGAAAAGAAGAAAGAATATCAGCTTTTAGAGTTACTAAAACTTAGAGATGAAAAGAAGTGATAAGTATTTAGAAAAGTGAGGAAGTAAAGTAAGAAAAGAAGAAAGAATATCAGCTTAAGATTTACTAAAACATAGAAATAAAAAGAAGTTATAAGTATTTAGAAAAGTGAGGAAGTAAAGTAAGAAAAGAAGAAAGAATTTCAGCTTTTAGAGTTACTAAAACTTAGAGATAAAAAGAAGTGATAAGTATTTAGAAAAGTGAGGAAGTAAAGTAAGAAAAGAAGAAAGAATATCAGCTTAAGATTTACTAAAACATAGAGATAAAAAGAAGTTATAAGTATTTAGAAAAGTGAGGAAGTAAAGTAAGAAAAGAAGATAGAATTTCAGCTTTTAGAGTTACTAAAACTTAGAGATAAAAAGAAGTTATAAGTATTTAGAAAAGTGAGGAAGTAAAGTAAGAAAAGAAGAAAGAATTTCAGCTTTTAGAGTTACTAAAACTTAGAGATAAAAAGAAGTGATAAGTATTTAGAAAAGTGAGGAAGTAAAGTAAGAAAAGAAGATAGAATTTCAGCTTTTAGAGTTACTAAAACTTAGAGATAAAAAGAAGTGATAAGTATTTAGAAAAGTGAGGAAGTAAAGTAAGAAAAGAAGATAGAATATCAGCTTAAGATTTACTAAAACATAGAGATAAAAAGAAGTGATAAGTATTTAGAAAAGTGAGGAAGTAAAGTAAGAAAAGAAGAAAGAATATCAGCTTAAGATTTACTAAAACATAGAGATAAAAAGAAGTGATAAGTATTTAGAAAAGTGAGGAAGTAAAGTAAGAGAAGAAGATAGAATTTCAGCTTAAGATTTACTAAAACATAGAGATAAAAAGAAGTGATAAGTATTTAGAAAAGTTAGGAAGTAAAGTAAGAAAAGAAGAAAGAATTTCAGCTTTTGAGTTACTAAAACTTAGAGATAAAAAGAAGTGATAAGTATTTAGAAAAGTGAGGAAGTAAAGAAAGAAAAGAAAATAGAATTTCAGCTTTTGAATTACTAAAACTTAGAGATAAAAAGAAGTTATAAGTATTTAGAAAAGTGAGGAAGTAAAGAAAGAAAAGAAGAAAGAATTTCAGCTTTTGAGTTACTAAAACATAGAGATAAAAAGAAGTGATAAGTATTTAGAAAAGTGAGGAAGTAAAGTAAGAAAAGAAGAAAGAATATCAGCTTAAGATTTACTAAAACATAGAGATAAAAAGAAGTGATAAGTATTTAGAAAAGTGAGGAAGTAAAGTAAGAGAAGAAGATAGAATTTCAGCTTTTAGAGTCACTAAAACATAGAAATAAAAAGAAGTGATAAGTATTTAGAAAAGTTAGGAAGTAAAGTAAGAAAAGAAGAAAGAATTTCAGCTTTTGAGTTACTAAAACTTAGAGATAAAAAGAAGTGATAAGTATTTAGAAAAGTGAGGAAGTAAAGAAAGAAAAGAAAATAGAATTTCAGCTTTTGAATTACTAAAACTTAGAGATAAAAAGAAGTTATAAGTATTTAGAAAAGTGAGGAAGTAAAGAAAGAAAAGAAGAAAGAATTTCAGCTTTTGAGTTACTAAAACATAGAGATAAAAAGAAGTGATAAGTATTTAGAAAAGTGAGGAAGTAAAGTAAGAAAAGAAGAAAGAATATCAGCTTAAGATTTACTAAAACATAGAGATAAAAAGAAGTGATAAGTATTTAGAAAAGTGAGGAAGTAAAGTAAGAGAAGAAGATAGAATTTCAGCTTTTAGAGTCACTAAAACATAGAAATAAAAAGAAGTGATAAGTATTTAGAAAAGTGAGGAAGTAAAGTAAGAAAAGAAGATAGAATTTCAGCTTAAGATTTACTAAAACATAGAGATGAAAAGAAGTGATAAGTATTTAGAAAAGTGAGGAAGTAAAGTAAGAAAAGAAGAAAGAATATCAGCTTAAGAGTTACTAAAACTTAGAGATGAAAAGAAGTGATAAGTATTTAGAAAAGTGAGGAATTAAAGTAAGAAAAGAAGAAAGAATATCAGCTTAAGATTTACTAAAACATAGAGATAAAAAGAAGTGATAAGTATTTAGAAAAGTGAGGAAGTAAAGTAAGAAAAGAAGATAGAATTTCAGCTTTTAGAATTACTAAAACTTAGAGATAAAAAGAAGTAATAAGTATTTAGAAAAGTGAGGAAGTAAAGTAAGAGAAGAAGATAGAATTTCAGCTTTTAGAGTTACTAAAACTTAGAGATAAAAAGAAGTGATAAGTATTTAGAAAAGTGAGGAAGTAAAGAAAGAAAAGAAGATAGAATATCAGCTTTTAGAATTACTAAAACATAGAAATAAAAAGAAGTGATAAGTATTTAGAAAAGTGAGGAAGTAAAGTAAGAAAAGAAGATAGAATATCAGCTTTTAGAGTTACTAAAACTTAGAGATAAAAAGAAGTTATGAGTATTTAGAAAAGTGAGGAAGTAAAGTAAGAGAAGAAGAAAGAATATCAGCTTAAGATTTACTAAAACATAGAGATAAAAAGAAGTGATAAGTATTTAGAAAAGTGAGGAAGTAAAGAAAGAAAAGAAGATAGAATATCAGCTTTTGAGTTACTAAAACTTAGAGATAAAAAGAAGTGATAAGTATTTAGAAAAGTGAGGAAGTAAAGAAAGAAAAGAAGATAGAATTTCAGCTTTTGAATTACTAAAACTTAGAGATAAAAAGAAGTTATAAGTATTTAGAAAAGTGAGGAAGTAAAGAAAGAAAAGAAGATAGAATATCAGCTTTTAGAATTACTAAAACATAGAAATAAAAAGAAGTGATAAGTATTTAGAAAAGTGAGGAAGTAAAGTAAGAAAAGAAGATAGAATATCAGCTTTTCGAATTACTAAAACTTAGAAATAAAAAGAAGTGATAAGTATTTAGAAAAGTGAGGAAGTAAAGTAAGAAAAGAAGAAAGAATTTCAGCTTTTAGAGTTACTAAAACTTAGAGATGAAAAGAAGTGATAAGTATTTAGAAAAGTGAGGAAGTAAAGTAAGAGAAGAAGATAGAATATCAGCTTAAGATTTACTAAAACATAGAGATAAAAAGAAGTGATAAGTATTTAGAAAAGTGAGGAAGTAAAGAAAGAAAAGAAGAAAGAATATCAGCTTAAGATTTACTAAAACATAGAGATAAAAAGAAGTGATAAGTATTTAGAAAAGTGAGGAAGTAAAGTAAGAAAAGAAAATAGAATTTCAGCTTTTAGAATTACTAAAACATAGAGATAAAAAGAAGTGATAAGTATTTAGAAAAGTGAGGAAGTAAAGTAAGAAAAGAAGAAAGAATATCAGCTTTTAGAGTTACTAAAACTTAGAGATAAAAAGAAGTGATAAGTATTTAGAAAAGTGAGGAAGTAAAGTAAGAAAAGAAGATAGAATATCAGCTTAAGATTTACTAAAACATAGAGATAAAAAGAAGGGATAAGTATTTAGAAAAGTGAGGAAGTAAAGTAAGAAAAGAAGAAAGAATATCAGCTTAAGATTTACTAAAACATAGAGATAAAAAGAAGTAATAAGTATTTAGAAAAGTGAGGAAGTAAAGTAAGAGAAGAAGATAGAATTTCAGCTTTTAGAATTACTAAAACATAGAGATAAAAAGAAGTGATAAGTATTTAGAAAAGTGAGGAAGTAAAGTAAGAAAAGAAGAAAGAATATCAGCTTAAGATTTACTAAAACATAGAGATGAAAAGAAGTGATAAGTATTTAGAAAAGTGAGGAAGTAAAGTAAGAAAAGAAGATAGAATATCAGCTTAAGATTTACTAAAACATAGAGATAAAAAGAAGGGATAAGTATTTAGAAAAGTGAGGAAGTAAAGTAAGAAAAGAAAATAGAATTTCAGCTTTTGAGTTACTAAAACATAGAGATAAAAAGAAGTGATAAGTATTTAGAAAAGTGAGGAAGTAAAGTAAGAAAAGAAGAAAGAATATCAGCTTTTAGAGTTACTAAAACATAGAGATAAAAAGAAGTGATAAGTATTTAGAAAAGTGAGGAAGTAAAGTAAGAAAAGAAGAAAGAATATCAGCTTAAGATTTACTAAAACATAGAGATAAAAAGAAGTGATAAGTATTTAGAAAAGTGAGGAAGTAAAGTAAGAAAAGAAGAAAGAATATCAGCTTAAGATTTACTAAAACATAGAGATAAAAAGAAGTGATAAGTATTTAGAAAAGTGAGGAAGTAAAGAAAGAAAAGAAGATAGAATATCAGCTTAAGATTTACTAAAACATAGAGATAAAAAGAAGTGATAAGTATTTAGAAAAGTGAGGAAGTAAAGTAAGAAAAGAAGATAGAATATCAGCTTAAGATTTACTAAAACATAGAGATAAAAAGAAGGGATAAGTATTTAGAAAAGTGAGGAAGTAAAGTAAGAAAAGAAGAAAGAATATCAGCTTTTAGAGTTACTAAAACTTAGAGATAAAAAGAAGTGATAAGTATTTAGAAAAGTGAGGAAGTAAAGTAAGAAAAGAAGATAGAATATCAGCTTAAGATTTACTAAAACATAGAGATAAAAAGAAGGGATAAGTATTTAGAAAAGTGAGGAAGTAAAGTAAGAGAAGAAGATAGAATTTCAGCTTTTAGAGTTACTAAAACATAGAGATAAAAAGAAGTGATAAGTATTTAGAAAAGTGAGGAAGTAAAGTAAGAGAAAAAGATAGAATTTCAGCTTTTGAGTTACTAAAACATAGAGATAAAAAGAAGTGATAAGTATTTAGAAAAGTGAGGAAGTAAAGTAAGAAAAGAAGAAAGAATATCAGCTTTTAGAGTTACTAAAACTTAGAGATAAAAAGAAGTTATAAGTATTTAGAAAAGTGAGGAAGTAAAGTAAGAAAAGAAGATAGAATTTCAGCTTTTAGAGTTACTAAAACTTAGAGATAAAAAGAAGTGATAAGTATTTAGAAAAGTGAGGAAGTAAAGTAAGAAAAGAAGAAAGAATATCAGCTTAAGATTTACTAAAACTTAGAGATGAAAAGAAGTGATAAGTATTTAGAAAAGTGAGGAAGTAAAGTAAGAAAAGAAGAAAGAATATCAGCTTTTAGAGTTACTAAAACTTAGAGATGAAAAGAAGTGATAAGTATTTAGAAAAGTGAGGAAGTAAAGTAAGAAAAGAAGAAAGAATATCAGCTTTTGAGTTACTAAAACTTAGAGATAAAAAGAAGTGATAAGTATTTAGAAAAGTGAGGAAGTAAAGAAAGAAAAGAAGATAGAATTTCAGCTTTTGAGTTACTAAAACTTAGAGATGAAAAGAAGTGATAAGTATTTAGAAAAGTGAGGAAGTAAAGAAAGAAAAGAAGAAAGAATATCAGCTTTTGGAGTTACTAAAACTTAGAAATAAAAAGAAGTGATAAGTATTTAGAAAAGTGAGGAAGTAAAGTAAGAGAAGAAGAAAGAATTTCAGCTTTTAGAGTTACTAAAACTTAGAGATAAAAAGAAGTTATGAGTATTTAGAAAAGTGAGGAAGTAAAGTAAGAGAAGAAGAAAGAATATCAGCTTAAGATTTACTAAAACATAGAGATAAAAAGAAGTGATAAGTATTTAGAAAAGTGAGGAAGTAAAGTAAGAAAAGAAGATAGAATATCAGCTTAAGATTTACTAAAACATAGAGATAAAAAGAAGTGATAAGTATTTAGAAAAGTGAGGAAGTAAAGTAAGAAAAGAAAATAGAATTTCAGCTTTTAGAGTTACTAAAACTTAGAGATAAAAAGAAGTTATAAGTATTTAGAAAAGTGAGGAAGTAAAGTAAGAAAAGAAGATAGAATATCAGCTTTTAGAATTACTAAAACTTAGAGATAAAAAGAAGTGATAAGTATTTAGAAAAGTGAGGAAGTAAAGTAAGAAAAGAAGATAGAATATCAGCTTTTAGAGTTACTAAAACTTAGAGATAAAAAGAAGTTATAAGTATTTAGAAAAGTGAGGAAGTAAAGTAAGAAAAGAAGATAGAATATCAGCTTTTAGAGTTACTAAAACTTAGAGATAAAAAGAAGTGATAAGTATTTAGAAAAGTGAGGAAGTAAAGTAAGAAAAGAAAATAGAATATCAGCTTTTAGAGTTACTAAAACTTAGAGATAAAAAGAAGTGATAAGTATTTAGAAAAGTGAGGAAGTAAAGTAAGAAAAGAAAATAGAATTTCAGCTTTTAGAGTTACTAAAACTTAGAGATAAAAAGAAGTGATAAGTATTTAGAAAAGTGAGGAAGTAAAGTAAGAAAAGAAGAAAGAATATCAGCTTTTAGAGTCACTAAAACTTAGAGATGAAAAGAAGTGATAAGTATTTAGAAAAGTGAGGAAGTAAAGTAAGAGAAGAAAATAGAATTTCAGCTTTTAGAGTTACTAAAACTTAGAGATGAAAAGAAGTGATAAGTATTTAGAAAAGTGAGGAAGTAAAGTAAGAAAAGAAAATAGAATTTCAGCTTTTGAGTTACTAAAACTTAGAGATAAAAAGAAGTGATAAGTATTTAGAAAAGTGAGGAAGTAAAGTAAGAAAAGAAGAAAGAATATCAGCTTAAGATTTACTAAAACATAGAGATAAAAAGAAGTTATAAGTATTTAGAAAAGTGAGGAAGTAAAGTAAGAAAAGAAGATAGAATTTCAGCTTTTAGAGTCACTAAAACATAGAAATAAAAAGAAGTGATAAGTATTTAGAAAAGTGAGGAAGTAAAGTAAGAAAAGAAGAAAGAATATCAGCTTTTAGAGTTACTAAAACTTAGAGATAAAAAGAAGTGATAAGTATTTAGAAAAGTGAGGAAGTAAAGTAAGAAAAGAAGAAAGAATATCAGCTTAAGATTTACTAAAACATAGAGATAAAAAGAAGTTATAAGTATTTAGAAAAGTGAGGAAGTAAAGTAAGAAAAGAAGATAGAATTTCAGCTTTTAGAGTTACTAAAACTTAGAGATAAAAAGAAGTTATAAGTATTTAGAAAAGTGAGGAAGTAAAGTAAGAAAAGAAGATAGAATATCAGCTTTTAGAGTTACTAAAACATAGAGATAAAAAGAAGTGATAAGTATTTAGAAAAGTGAGGAAGTAAAGAAAGAAAAGAAGAAAGAATATCAGCTTTTAGAGTTACTAAAACATAGAGATAAAAAGAAGTGATAAGTATTTAGAAAAGTTAGGAAGTAAAGTAAGAAAAGAAGATAGAATATCAGCTTAAGATTTACTAAAACATAGAGATAAAAAGAAGTGATAAGTATTTAGAAAAGTGAGGAAGTAAAGAAAGAAAAGAAGAAAGAATATCAGCTTAAGATTTACTAAAACATAGAGATAAAAAGAAGTGATAAGTATTTAGAAAAGTGAGGAAGTAAAGTAAGAAAAGAAGATAGAATATCAGTTTAAGATTTACTAAAACATAGAGATAAAAAGAAGTGATAAGTATTTAGAAAAGTGAGGAAGTAAAGTAAGAAAAGAAGAAAGAATATCAGCTTAAGATTTACTAAAACATAGAGATAAAAAGAAGTGATAAGTATTTAGAAAAGTGAGGAAGTAAAGTAAGAAAAGAAGATAGAATATCAGCTTTTAGAGTTACTAAAACTTAGAGATAAAAAGAAGTGATAAGTATTTAGAAAAGTGAGGAAGTAAAGTAAGAAAAGAAAATAGAATTTCAGCTTTTAGAGTTACTAAAACTTAGAGATAAAAAGAAGTTATAAGTATTTAGAAAAGTGAGGAAGTAAAGTAAGAAAAGAAGATAGAATATCAGCTTTTAGAATTACTAAAACTTAGAGATAAAAAGAAGTGATAAGTATTTAGAAAAGTGAGGAAGTAAAGTAAGAAAAGAAGATAGAATATCAGCTTTTAGAGTTACTAAAACTTAGAGATAAAAAGAAGTTATAAGTATTTAGAAAAGTGAGGAAGTAAAGTAAGAAAAGAAGATAGAATATCAGCTTTTAGAGTTACTAAAACTTAGAGATAAAAAGAAGTGATAAGTATTTAGAAAAGTGAGGAAGTAAAGTAAGAAAAGAAAATAGAATATCAGCTTTTAGAGTTACTAAAACTTAGAGATAAAAAGAAGTGATAAGTATTTAGAAAAGTGAGGAAGTAAAGTAAGAAAAGAAAATAGAATTTCAGCTTTTAGAGTTACTAAAACTTAGAGATAAAAAGAAGTGATAAGTATTTAGAAAAGTGAGGAAGTAAAGTAAGAAAAGAAGAAAGAATATCAGCTTAAGATTTACTAAAACTTAGAGATGAAAAGAAGTGATAAGTATTTAGAAAAGTGAGGAAGTAAAGTAAGAGAAGAAAATAGAATTTCAGCTTTTAGAGTTACTAAAACTTAGAGATGAAAAGAAGTGATAAGTATTTAGAAAAGTGAGGAAGTAAAGTAAGAAAAGAAAATAGAATTTCAGCTTTTGAGTTACTAAAACTTAGAGATAAAAAGAAGTGATAAGTATTTAGAAAAGTGAGGAAGTAAAGTAAGAGAAGAAAATAGAATTTCAGCTTTTAGAGTTACTAAAACTTAGAGATAAAAAGAAGTGATAAGTATTTAGAAAAGTGAGGAAGTAAAGTAAGAAAAGAAGAAAGAATTTCAGCTTTTGAGTTACTAAAACTTAGAGATAAAAAGAAGTGATAAGTATTTAGAAAAGTTAGGAAGTAAAGTAAGAAAAGAAAATAGAATTTCAGCTTTTGAGTTACTAAAACTTAGAGATAAAAAGAAGTAAATAGTATTTAGAAAAGTGAGGAAGTAAAGTAAGAAAAGAAGATAGAATTTCAGCTTTTAGAGTTACTAAAACTTAGAGATAAAAAGAAGTTATAAGTATTTAGAAAAGTGAGGAAGTAAAGTAAGAAAAGAAGAAAGAATTTCAGCTTTTAGAGTTACTAAAACTTAGAGATAAAAAGAAGTAATAAGTATTTAGAAAAGTGAGGAAGTAAAGTAAGAAAAGAAGAAAGAATTTCAGCTTTTGAGTTACTAAAACTTAGAGATAAAAAGAAGTGATAAGTATTTAGAAAAGTGAGGAAGTAAAGTAAGAAAAGAAAATAGAATTTCAGCTTTTGAGTTACTAAAACTTAGAGATAAAAAGAAGTGATAAGTATTTAGAAAAGTTAGGAAGTAAAGTAAGAAAAGAAAATAGAATTTCAGCTTTTGAGTTACTAAAACTTAGAGATAAAAAGAAGTGATAAGTATTTAGAAAAGTGAGGAAGTAAAGTAAGAAAAGAAAATAGAATTTCAGCTTTTAGAGTTACTAAAACATAGAGATAAAAAGAAGTGATAAGTATTTAGAAAAGTGAGGAAGTAAAGTAAGAAAAGAAGAAAGAATTTCAGCTTTTGAGTTACTAAAACTTAGAGATAAAAAGAAGTAATAAGTATTTAGAAAAGTGAGGAATTAAAGTAAGAAAAGAAGATAGAATATCAGCTTTTAGAATTACTAAAACTTAGAGATAAAAAGAAGTGATAAGTATTTAGAAAAGTGAGGAAGTAAAGTAAGAAAAGAAAATAGAATTTCAGCTTTTAGAGTTACTAAAACTTAGAGATAAAAAGAAGTGATAAGTATTTAGAAAAGTGAGGAAGTGAAGTAAGAAAAGAAGATAGAATATCAGCTTAAGATTTACTAAAACTTAGAGATAAAAAGAAGTGATAAGTATTTAGAAAAGTGAGGAAGTAAAGTAAGAAAAGAAAATAGAATTTCAGCTTTTAGAGTTACTAAAACTTAGAGATAAAAAGAAGTAATAAGTATTTAGAAAAGTTAGGAAGTAAAGTAAGAAAAGAAAATAGAATTTCAGCTTTTGAGTTACTAAAACATAGAGATAAAAAGAAGTGATAAGTATTTAGAAAAGTGAGGAAGTAAAGTAAGAAAAGAAGATAGAATTTCAGCTTTTAGAGTTACTAAAACTTAGAGATAAAAAGAAGTGATAAGTATTTAGAAAAGTGAGGAAGTAAAGTAAGAAAAGAAGATAGAATATCAGCTTTTAGAGTTACTAAAACTTAGAGATAAAAAGAAGTAATAAGTATTTAGAAAAGTGAGGAAGTAAAGTAAGAAAAGAAGAAAGAATATCAGCTTTTAGAGTTACTAAAACTTAGAGATGAAAAGAAGTGATAAGTATTTAGAAAAGTGAGGAAGTAAAGTAAGAGAAGAAGATAGAATTTCAGCTTTTAGAGTTACTAAAACTTAGAGATAAAAAGAAGTTATGAGTATTTAGAAAAGTGAGGAAGTAAAGTAAGAAAAGAAAATAGAATATCAGCTTAAGATTTACTAAAACATAGAGATAAAAAGAAGTGATAAGTATTTAGAAAAGTGAGGAAGTAAAGTAAGAAAAGAAGATAGAATATCAGCTTTTAGAATTACTAGAACATAGAAATAAAAAGAAGTGATAAGTATTTAAAAAAGTGAGGAAGTAAAGTAAGAAAAGAAAATAGAATTTCAGCTTTTAGAGTTACTAAAACTTAGAGATAAAAAGAAGTGATAAGTATTTAGAAAAGTGAGGAAGTAAAGAAAGAAAAGAAGATAGAATATCAGCTTAAGATTTACTAAAACATAGAGATAAAAAGAAGTGATAAGTATTTAGAAAAGTGAGGAAGTAAAGTAAGAAAAGAAGAAAGAATATCAGCTTTTAGAGTTACTAAAACTTAGAGATAAAAAGAAGTAATAAGTATTTAGAAAAGTGAGGAAGTAAAGTAAGAAAAGAAGAAAGAATATCAGCTTTTGAGTTACTAAAACTTAGAGATAAAAAGAAGTGATAAGTATTTAGAAAAGTGAGGAAGTAAAGTAAGAAAAGAAAATAGAATTTCAGCTTTTAGAGTTACTAAAACTTAGAGATAAAAAGAAGTGATAAGTATTTAGAAAAGTGAGGAAGTAAAGTAAGAAAAGAAGATAGAATATCAGCTTTTAGAGTTACTAAAACTTAGAGATAAAAAGAAGTAATAAGTATTTAGAAAAGTGAGGAAGTAAAGTAAGAAAAGAAAATAGAATTTCAGCTTTTAGAGTTACTAAAACTTAGAGATAAAAAGAAGTGATAAGTATTTAGAAAAGTGAGGAAGTAAAGTAAGAAAAGAAGAAAGAATATCAGCTTAAGATTTACTAAAACATAGAGATAAAAAGAAGTGATAAGTATTTAGAAAAGTGAGGAAGTAAAGAAAGAAAAGAAGAAAGAATTTCAGCTTTTGAGTTACTAAAACTTAGAGATGAAAAGAAGTGATAAGTATTTAGAAAAGTGAGGAAGTAAAGTAAGAAAAGAAGATAGAATTTCAGCTTTTGAGTTACTAAAACTTAGAGATAAAAAGAAGTGATAAGTATTTAGAAAAGTGAGGAAGTAAAGTAAGAAAAGAAGAAAGAATTTCAGCTTTTAGAGTTACTAAAACATAGAGATAAAAAGAAGTGATAAGTATTTAGAAAAGTGAGGAAGTAAAGTAAGAAAAGAAAATAGAATTTCAGCTTTTAGAGTTACTAAAACTTAGAGATAAAAAGAAGTGATAAGTATTTAGAAAAGTGAGGAAGTAAAGTAAGAAAAGAAGAAAGAATTTCAGCTTTTAGAGTTACTAAAACATAGAGATAAAAAGAAGTGATAAGTATTTAGAAAAGTGAGGAAGTAAAGTAAGAAAAGAAGAAAGAATTACATTTTTAGAGTTACTAAAACTTAGATATTTAAAGAAGTTATAAGTATTTAGAAAAGTGAGGAATTAAAGTAAGAAAAGAAGATAGAATATCAGCTTAAGATTTACTAAAACATAGAGATAAAAAGAAGTTATAAGTATTTAGAAAAGTGAGGAAGTAAAGTAAGAAAAGAAGAAAGAATTACATTTTTAGAGTTACTAAAACTTAGATATTTAAAGAAGTTATAAGTATTTAGAAAAGTGAGGAATTAAAGTAAGAAAAGAAGATAGAATTTCAGCTTTTAGAGTTACTAAAACATAGAGATAAAAAGAAGTTATAAGTATTTAGAAAAGTGAGGAAGTAAAGTAAGAAAAGAAGATAGAATATCAGCTTTTAGAGTTACTAAAACTTAGAGATGAAAAGAAGTGATAAGTATTTAAAAAAGTGAGGAAGTAAAGTAAGAAAAGAAAATAGAATTTCAGCTTTTAGAGTTACTAAAACTTAGAGATAAAAAGAAGTGATAAGTATTTAGAAAAGTGAGGAAGTAAAGAAAGAAAAGAAGATAGAATATCAGCTTAAGATTTACTAAAACATAGAGATAAAAAGAAGTGATAAGTATTTAGAAAAGTGAGGAAGTAAAGTAAGAAAAGAAGAAAGAATATCAGCTTTTGAGTTACAAAAACTTAGAGATAAAAAGAAGTAATAAGTATTTAGAAAAGTGAGGAAGTAAAGTAAGAAAAGAAAATAGAATTTCAGCTTTTGAGTTACTAAAACTTAGAGATAAAAAGAAGTGATAAGTATTTAGAAAAGTGAGGAAGTAAAGTAAGAAAAGAAAATAGAATTTCAGCTTTTAGAGTTACTAAAACTTAGAGATAAAAAGAAGTGATAAGTATTTAGAAAAGTGAGGAAGTAAAGTAAGAAAAGAAGATAGAATATCAGCTTTTAGAGTTACTAAAACTTAGAGATAAAAAGAAGTAATAAGTATTTAGAAAAGTGAGGAAGTAAAGTAAGAAAAGAAGAAAGAATTTCAGCTTTTAGAGTTACTAAAACATAGAGATAAAAAGAAGTGATAAGTATTTAGAAAAGTGAGGAAGTAAAGTAAGAGAAGAAAATAGAATTTCAGCTTTTAGAGTTACTAAAACTTAGAGATAAAAAGAAGTGATAAGTATTTAGAAAAGTGAGGAAGTAAAGAAAGAAAAGAAGAAAGAATTTCAGCTTTTGAGTTACTAAAACTTAGAGATGAAAAGAAGTGATAAGTATTTAGAAAAGTGAGGAAGTAAAGTAAGAAAAGAAGATAGAATTTCAGCTTTTGAGTTACTAAAACTTAGAGATAAAAAGAAGTGATAAGTATTTAGAAAAGTGAGGAAGTAAAGTAAGAAAAGAAGAAAGAATTTCAGCTTTTAGAGTTACTAAAACATAGAGATAAAAAGAAGTGATAAGTATTTAGAAAAGTGAGGAAGTAAAGTAAGAGAAGAAAATAGAATTTCAGCTTTTAGAGTTACTAAAACTTAGAGATAAAAAGAAGTGATAAGTATTTAGAAAAGTGAGGAAGTAAAGTAAGAAAAGAAGAAAGAATTTCAGCTTTTAGAGTTACTAAAACATAGAGATAAAAAGAAGTGATAAGTATTTAGAAAAGTGAGGAAGTAAAGTAAGAGAAGAAAATAGAATTTCAGCTTTTAGAGTTACTAAAACATAGAGATAAAAAGAAGTGATAAGTATTTAGAAAAGTGAGGAAGTAAAGTAAGAAAAGAAGAAAGAATTTCAGCTTTTAGAGTTACTAAAACTTAGAGATAAAAAGAAGTGATAAGTATTTAGAAAAGTGAGGAAGTAAAGTAAGAAAAGAAGATAGAATATCAGCTTTTAGAGTTACTAAAACTTAGAGATAAAAAGAAGTAATAAGTATTTAGAAAAGTGAGGAAGTAAAGTAAGAAAAGAAAATAGAATTTCAGCTTTTAGAGTTACTAAAACTTAGAGATAAAAAGAAGTGATAAGTATTTAGAAAAGTGAGGAAGTAAAGTAAGAAAAGAAGAAAGAATATCAGCTTAAGATTTACTAAAACATAGAGATAAAAAGAAGTGATAAGTATTTAGAAAAGTGAGGAAGTAAAGTAAGAAAAGAAGAAAGAATTTCAGCTTTTAGAGTTACTAAAACATAGAGATAAAAAGAAGTGATAAGTATTTAGAAAAGTGAGGAAGTAAAGTAAGAAAAGAAAATAGAATTTCAGCTTTTAGAGTTACTAAAACTTAGAGATAAAAAGAAGTGATAAGTATTTAGAAAAGTGAGGAAGTAAAGTAAGAAAAGAAGAAAGAATTTCAGCTTTTAGAGTTACTAAAACATAGAGATAAAAAGAAGTGATAAGTATTTAGAAAAGTGAGGAAGTAAAGTAAGAAAAGAAGAAAGAATTACATTTTTAGAGTTACTAAAACTTAGATATTTAAAGAAGTTATAAGTATTTAGAAAAGTGAGGAATTAAAGTAAGAAAAGAAGATAGAATATCAGCTTAAGATTTACTAAAACATAGAGATAAAAAGAAGTTATAAGTATTTAGAAAAGTGAGGAAGTAGAGTAAGAAAAGAAAATAGAATTTCAGCTTTTAGAGTTACTAAAACATAGAGATAAAAAGAAGTGATAAGTATTTAGAAAAGTGAGGAAGTAAAGTAAGAAAAGAAGATAGAATATCAGCTTTTAGAGTTACTAAAACTTAGAGATGAAAAGAAGTGATAAGTATTTAAAAAAGTGAGGAAGTAAAGTAAGAAAAGAAAATAGAATTTCAGCTTTTAGAGTTACTAAAACTTAGAGATAAAAAGAAGTGATAAGTATTTAGAAAAGTGAGGAAGTAAAGAAAGAAAAGAAGATAGAATATCAGCTTAAGATTTACTAAAACATAGAGATAAAAAGAAGTGATAAGTATTTAGAAAAGTGAGGAAGTAAAGTAAGAAAAGAAGAAAGAATATCAGCTTTTGAGTTACAAAAACTTAGAGATAAAAAGAAGTAATAAGTATTTAGAAAAGTGAGGAAGTAAAGTAAGAAAAGAAGAAAGAATTTCAGCTTTTGAGTTACTAAAACTTAGAGATAAAAAGAAGTGATAAGTATTTAGAAAAGTGAGGAAGTAAAGTAAGAAAAGAAAATAGAATTTCAGCTTTTAGAGTTACTAAAACTTAGAGATAAAAAGAAGTGATAAGTATTTAGAAAAGTGAGGAAGTAAAGTAAGAAAAGAAGATAGAATATCAGCTTTTAGAGTTACTAAAACTTAGAGATAAAAAGAAGTAATAAGTATTTAGAAAAGTGAGGAAGTAAAGTAAGAAAAGAAGAAAGAATTTCAGCTTTTAGAGTTACTAAAACATAGAGATAAAAAGAAGTGATAAGTATTTAGAAAAGTGAGGAAGTAAAGTAAGAGAAGAAAATAGAATTTCAGCTTTTAGAGTTACTAAAACTTAGAGATAAAAAGAAGTGATAAGTATTTAGAAAAGTGAGGAAGTAAAGAAAGAAAAGAAGAAAGAATTTCAGCTTTTGAGTTACTAAAACTTAGAGATGAAAAGAAGTGATAAGTATTTAGAAAAGTGAGGAAGTAAAGTAAGAAAAGAAGATAGAATTTCAGCTTTTGAGTTACTAAAACTTAGAGATAAAAAGAAGTGATAAGTATTTAGAAAAGTGAGGAAGTAAAGTAAGAAAAGAAGAAAGAATTTCAGCTTTTAGAGTTACTAAAACATAGAGATAAAAAGAAGTGATAAGTATTTAGAAAAGTGAGGAAGTAAAGTAAGAGAAGAAAATAGAATTTCAGCTTTTAGAGTTACTAAAACTTAGAGATAAAAAGAAGTGATAAGTATTTAGAAAAGTGAGGAAGTAAAGTAAGAAAAGAAGAAAGAATTTCAGCTTTTAGAGTTACTAAAACATAGAGATAAAAAGAAGTGATAAGTATTTAGAAAAGTGAGGAAGTAAAGTAAGAGAAGAAAATAGAATTTCAGCTTTTAGAGTTACTAAAACATAGAGATAAAAAGAAGTGATAAGTATTTAGAAAAGTGAGGAAGTAAAGTAAGAAAAGAAGAAAGAATTTCAGCTTTTGAGTTACTAAAACTTAGAGATAAAAAGAAGTGATAAGTATTTAGAAAAGTGAGGAAGTAAAGTAAGAAAAGAAGAAAGAATTTCAGCTTTTAGAGTTACTAAAACTTAGAGATAAAAAGAAGTGATAAGTATTTAGAAAAGTGAGGAATTAAAGTAAGAAAAGAAGATAGAATATCAGCTTTTAGAGTTACTAAAACTTAGAGATAAAAAGAAGTAATAAGTATTTAGAAAAGTGAGGAAGTAAAGTAAGAAAAGAAAATAGAATTTCAGCTTTTAGAGTTACTAAAACTTAGAGATAAAAAGAAGTGATAAGTATTTAGAAAAGTGAGGAAGTAAAGTAAGAAAAGAAGAAAGAATATCAGCTTAAGATTTACTAAAACATAGAGATAAAAAGAAGTGATAAGTATTTAGAAAAGTGAGGAAGTAAAGAAAGAAAAGAAGAAAGAATTTCAGCTTTTGAGTTACTAAAACTTAGAGATAAAAAGAAGTGATAAGTATTTAGAAAAGTGAGGAAGTAAAGTAAGAAAAGAAGATAGAATTTCAGCTTTTGAGTTACTAAAACTTAGAGATAAAAAGAAGTAATAAGTATTTAGAAAAGTGAGGAAGTAAAGTAAGAAAAGAAAATAGAATTTCAGCTTTTAGAGTTACTAAAACATAGAGATAAAAAGAAGTGATAAGTATTTAGAAAAGTGAGGAAGTAAAGTAAGAGAAGAAAATAGAATTTCAGCTTTTAGAGTTACTAAAACTTAGAGATAAAAAGAAGTGATAAGTATTTAGAAAAGTGAGGAAGTAAAGTAAGAAAAGAAGAAAGAATTTCAGCTTTTAGAGTTACTAAAACATAGAGATAAAAAGAAGTGATAAGTATTTAGAAAAGTGAGGAAGTAAAGTAAGAAAAGAAGAAAGAATTTCAGCTTTTAGAGTTACTAAAACTTAGAGATAAAAAGAAGTGATAAGTATTTAGAAAAGTGAGGAAGTAAAGTAAGAAAAGAAGAAAGAATTTCAGCTTTTGAGTTACTAAAACTTAGAGATGAAAAGAAGTGATAAGTATTTAGAAAAGTGAGGAAGTAAAGTAAGAAAAGAAAATAGAATTTCAGCTTTTAGAGTTACTAAAACTTAGAGATAAAAAGAAGTGATAAGTATTTAGAAAAGTGAGGAAGTAAAGTAAGAGAAGAAAATAGAATTTCAGCTTTTAGAGTTACTAAAACATAGAGATAAAAAGAAGTGATAAGTATTTAGAAAAGTGAGGAAGTAAAGTAAGAAAAGAAGAAAGAATTTCAGCTTTTGAGTTACTAAAACTTAGAGATAAAAAGAAGTGATAAGTATTTAGAAAAGTGAGGAAGTAAAGTAAGAAAAGAAGAAAGAATTTCAGCTTTTAGAGTTACTAAAACTTAGAGATAAAAAGAAGTGATAAGTATTTAGAAAAGTGAGGAAGTAAAGTAAGAAAAGAAGAAAGAATTTCAGCTTTTGAGTTACTAAAACTTAGAGATGAAAAGAAGTGATAAGTATTTAGAAAAGTGAGGAATTAAAGTAAGAAAAGAAGATAGAATATCAGCTTAAGATTTACTAAAACATAGAGATAAAAAGAAGTTATAAGTATTTAGAAAAGTGAGGAAGTAAAGTAAGAAAAGAAAATAGAATATCAGCTTAAGATTTACTAAAACTTAGAGATAAAAAGAAGTAATAAGTATTTAGAAAAGTTAGGAAGTAAAGTAAGAAAAGAAAATAGAATTTCAGCTTTTGAGTTACTAAAACATAGAGATAAAAAGAAGTGATAAGTATTTAGAAAAGTGAGGAAGTAAAGTAAGAAAAGAAGAAAGAATTTCAGCTTTTAGAGTCACTAAAACTTAGAGATAAAAAGAAGTGATAAGTATTTAGAAAAGTGAGGAAGTAAAGTAAGAAAAGAAGAAAGAATTTCAGCTTTTGAGTTACTAAAACTTAGAGATGAAAAGAAGTGATAAGTATTTAGAAAAGTGAGGAATTAAAGTAAGAAAAGAAGATAGAATATCAGCTTAAGATTTACTAAAACATAGAGATAAAAAGAAGTTATAAGTATTTAGAAAAGTGAGGAAGTAAAGTAAGAAAAGAAAATAGAATATCAGCTTAAGATTTACTAAAACTTAGAGATAAAAAGAAGTGATAAGTATTTAAAAAAGTTAGGAAGTAAAGTAAGAAAAGAAGATAGAATATCAGCTTAAGATTTACTAAAACATAGAGATAAAAAGAAGTTATAAGTATTTAGAAAAGTGAGGAAGTAAAGTAAGAGAAGAAAATAGAATTTCAGCTTTTGAGTTACTAAAACTTAGAGATAAAAAGAAGTGATAAGTATTTAGAAAAGTGAGGAAGTAAAGTAAGAAAAGAAGAAAGAATATCAGCTTTTGAGTTACTAAAACTTAGAGATAAAAAGAAGTGATAAGTATTTAGAAAAGTGAGGAAGTAAAGTAAGAAAAGAAAATAGAATTTCAGCTTTTAGAGTTACTAAAACTTAGAGATAAAAAGAAGTGATAAGTATTTAGAAAAGTGAGGAATTAAAGTAAGAAAAGAAGATAGAATATCAGCTTAAGATTTACTAAAACATAGAGATAAAAAGAAGTGATAAGTATTTAGAAAAGTGAGGAAGTAAAGTAAGAAAAGAAGATAGAATATCAGCTTTTAGAATTACTAAAACTTAGAGATAAAAAGAAGTAATAAGTATTTAGAAAAGTGAGGAAGTAAAGTAAGAAAAGAAGATAGAATATCAGCTTTTAGAGTTACTAAAACTTAGAGATAAAAAGAAGTTATAAGTATTTAGAAAAGTGAGGAAGTAAAGAAAGAAAAGAAGAAAGAATTTCAGCTTTAGAGTTACTAAAACTTAGAGATAAAAAGAAGTAATAAGTATTTAGAAAAGTGAGGAATTAAAGTAAGAAAAGAAGATAGAATATCAGCTTTACGAATTACTAAAACTTAGAGATAAAAAGAAGTGATAAGTATTTAGAAAAGTGAGGAAGTAAAGTAAGAAAAGAAGATAGAATATCAGCTTTTAGAGTTACTAAAACTTAGAGATAAAAAGAAGTGATAAGTATTTAGAAAAGTGAGGAAGTGAAGTAAGAAAAGAAGATAGAATATCAGCTTTTAGAGTTACTAAAACATAGAGATAAAAAGAAGTGATAAGTATTTAGAAAAGTGAGGAAGTAAAGAAAGAAAAGAAGAAAGAATTTCAGCTTTTAGAGTTACTAAAACTTAGAGATAAAAAGAAGTGATAAGTATTTAGAAAAGTGAGGAAGTAAAGTAAGAAAAGAAGATAGAATATCAGCTTTTAGAGTTACTAAAACTTAGAGATAAAAAGAAGTTATAAGTATTTAGAAAAGTGAGGAAGTAAAGTAAGAAAAGAAGAAAGAATATCAGCTTAAGATTTACTAAAACTTAGAGATGAAAAGAAGTGATAAGTATTTAGAAAAGTGAGGAAGTAAAGTAAGAAAAGAAAATAGAATTTCAGCTTTTAGAGTTACTAAAACTTAGAGATGAAAAGAAGTGATAAGTATTTAAAAAAGTGAGGAAGTAAAGTAAGAGAAGAAAATAGAATTTCAGCTTTTAGAGTTACTAAAACTTAGAGATGAAAAGAAGTGATAAGTATTTAGAAAAGTGAGGAAGTAAAGTAAGAAAAGAAGAAAGAATTACATTTTTAGAGTTACTAAAACTTAGATATTTAAAGAAGTTATAAGTATTTAGAAAAGTGAGGAATTAAAGTAAGAAAAGAAGATAGAATATCAGCTTAAGATTTACTAAAACATAGAGATAAAAAGAAGTTATAAGTATTTAGAAAAGTGAGGAAGTAGAGTAAGAAAAGAAAATAGAATTTCAGCTTTTAGAGTTACTAAAACATAGAGATAAAAAGAAGTTATAAGTATTTAGAAAAGTGAGGAAGTAAAGTAAGAAAAGAAGATAGAATATCAGCTTTTAGAGTTACTAAAACTTAGAGATGAAAAGAAGTGATAAGTATTTAAAAAAGTGAGGAAGTAAAGTAAGAAAAGAAAATAGAATTTCAGCTTTTAGAGTTACTAAAACTTAGAGATAAAAAGAAGTGATAAGTATTTAGAAAAGTGAGGAAGTAAAGAAAGAAAAGAAGATAGAATATCAGCTTAAGATTTACTAAAACATAGAGATAAAAAGAAGTGATAAGTATTTAGAAAAGTGAGGAAGTAAAGTAAGAAAAGAAGAAAGAATATCAGCTTTTGAGTTACAAAAACTTAGAGATAAAAAGAAGTAATAAGTATTTAGAAAAGTGAGGAAGTAAAGTAAGAAAAGAAGAAAGAATTTCAGCTTTTGAGTTACTAAAACTTAGAGATAAAAAGAAGTGATAAGTATTTAGAAAAGTGAGGAAGTAAAGTAAGAAAAGAAAATAGAATTTCAGCTTTTAGAGTTACTAAAACTTAGAGATAAAAAGAAGTGATAAGTATTTAGAAAAGTGAGGAAGTAAAGTAAGAAAAGAAGATAGAATATCAGCTTTTAGAGTTACTAAAACTTAGAGATAAAAAGAAGTAATAAGTATTTAGAAAAGTGAGGAAGTAAAGTAAGAAAAGAAGAAAGAATTTCAGCTTTTAGAGTTACTAAAACATAGAGATAAAAAGAAGTGATAAGTATTTAGAAAAGTGAGGAAGTAAAGTAAGAGAAGAAAATAGAATTTCAGCTTTTAGAGTTACTAAAACTTAGAGATAAAAAGAAGTGATAAGTATTTAGAAAAGTTAGGAAGTAAAGTAAGAAAAGAAGAAAGAATATCAGCTTTTGAGTTACAAAAACTTAGAGATAAAAAGAAGTAATAAGTATTTAGAAAAGTGAGGAAGTAAAGTAAGAAAAGAAAATAGAATTTCAGCTTTTAGAGTTACTAAAACATAGAGATAAAAAGAAGTTATAAGTATTTAGAAAAGTGAGGAAGTAAAGTAAGAAAAGAAAATAGAATATCAGCTTTTAGAGTTACTAAAACTTAGAGATAAAAAGAAGTGATAAGTATTTAGAAAAGTGAGGAAGTGAAGTAAGAAAAGAAGATAGAATATCAGCTTTTGAGTTACTAAAACTTAGAGATAAAAAGAAGTGATAAGTATTTAGAAAAGTGAGGAAGTAAAGTAAGAAAAGAAGAAAGAATATCAGCTTAAGATTTACTAAAACATAGAGATAAAAAGAAGTAATAAGTATTTAGAAAAGTGAGGAAGTAAAGTAAGAAAAGAAAATAGAATTTCAGCTTAAGATTTACTAAAACATAGAGATAAAAAGAAGTTATAAGTATTTAGAAAAGTGAGCAAGTAAAGTAAGAGAAGAAAATAGAATTTCAGCTTTTAGAATTACTAAAACTTAGAGATAAAAAGAAGTGATAAGTATTTAGAAAAGTGAGGAAGTAAAGTAAGAAAAGAAAATAGAATTTCAGCTTAAGATTTACTAAAACATAGAGATAAAAAGAAGTAATAAGTATTTAGAAAAGTGAGGAAGTAAAGAAAGAAAAGAAGAAAGAATATCAGCTTAAGATTTACTAAAACATAGAGATAAAAAGAAGTGATAAGTATTTAGAAAAGTGAGGAAGTAAAGTAAGAAAAGAAGAAAGAATATCAGCTTAAGATTTACTAAAACATAGAGATAAAAAGAAGTGATAAGTATTTAGAAAAGTGAGGAAGTAAAGTAAGAAAAGAAGATAGAATATCAGTTTAAGATTTACTAAAACATAGAGATAAAAAGAAGTGATAAGTATTTAGAAAAGTGAGGAAGTAAAGTAAGAAAAGAAGAAAGAATATCAGCTTAAGATTTACTAAAACATAGAGATAAAAAGAAGTGATAAGTATTTAGAAAAGTGAGGAAGTAAAGTAAGAAAAGAAAATAGAATTTCAGCTTTTAGAATTACTAAAACTTAGAGATAAAAAGAAGTGATAAGTATTTAGAAAAGTGAGGAAGTAAAGTAAGAAAAGAAGAAAGAATATCAGTTTAAGATTTACTAAAACATAGAGATAAAAAGAAGTAATAAGTATTTAGAAAAGTGAGGAAGTAAAGAAAGAAAAAAAGAAAGAATATCAGCTTTTAGAGTTACTAAAACATAGAGATAAAAAGAAGTGATAAGTATTTAGAAAAGTGAGGAAGTAAAGAAAGAAAAGAAGAAAGAATTTCAGCTTTTAGAATTACTAAAACTTAGAGATAAAAAGAAGTTATAAGTATTTAGAAAAGTGAGGAAGTAAAGTAAGAAAAGAAAATAGAATATCAGCTTTTAGAGTTACTAAAACTTAGAGATAAAAAGAAGTGATAAGTATTTAGAAAAGTGAGGAAGTGAAGTAAGAAAAGAAGATAGAATATCAGCTTTTGAGTTACTAAAACTTAGAGATAAAAAGAAGTGATAAGTATTTAGAAAAGTGAGGAAGTAAAGTAAGAAAAGAAGAAAGAATATCAGCTTAAGATTTACTAAAACATAGAGATAAAAAGAAGTAATAAGTATTTAGAAAAGTGAGGAAGTAAAGTAAGAAAAGAAAATAGAATTTCAGCTTAAGATTTACTAAAACATAGAGATAAAAAGAAGTTATAAGTATTTAGAAAAGTGAGCAAGTAAAGTAAGAGAAGAAAATAGAATTTCAGCTTTTAGAATTACTAAAACTTAGAGATAAAAAGAAGTGATAAGTATTTAGAAAAGTGAGGAAGTAAAGTAAGAAAAGAAAATAGAATTTCAGCTTAAGATTTACTAAAACATAGAGATAAAAAGAAGTAATAAGTATTTAGAAAAGTGAGGAAGTAAAGAAAGAAAAGAAGAAAGAATATCAGCTTAAGATTTACTAAAACATAGAGATAAAAAGAAGTGATAAGTATTTAGAAAAGTGAGGAAGTAAAGTAAGAAAAGAAGAAAGAATATCAGCTTAAGATTTACTAAAACATAGAGATAAAAAGAAGTGATAAGTATTTAGAAAAGTGAGGAAGTAAAGTAAGAAAAGAAGATAGAATATCAGTTTAAGATTTACTAAAACATAGAGATAAAAAGAAGTGATAAGTATTTAGAAAAGTGAGGAAGTAAAGTAAGAAAAGAAGAAAGAATATCAGCTTAAGATTTACTAAAACATAGAGATAAAAAGAAGTGATAAGTATTTAGAAAAGTGAGGAAGTAAAGTAAGAAAAGAAAATAGAATTTCAGCTTTTAGAATTACTAAAACTTAGAGATAAAAAGAAGTGATAAGTATTTAGAAAAGTGAGGAAGTAAAGTAAGAAAAGAAGAAAGAATATCAGTTTAAGATTTACTAAAACATAGAGATAAAAAGAAGTAATAAGTATTTAGAAAAGTGAGGAAGTAAAGAAAGAAAAAAAGAAAGAATATCAGCTTTTAGAGTTACTAAAACATAGAGATAAAAAGAAGTGATAAGTATTTAGAAAAGTGAGGAAGTAAAGAAAGAAAAGAAAATAGAATTTCAGCTTTTAGAGTTACTAAAACTTAGAGATAAAAAGAAGTGATAAGTATTTAGAAAAGTGAGGAAGTAAAGTAAGAAAAGAAGATAGAATATCAGCTTTTAGAGTTACTAAAACTTAGAGATAAAAAGAAGTAATAAGTATTTAGAAAAGTGAGGAAGTAAAGTAAGAAAAGAAGAAAGAATTTCAGCTTTTAGAGTTACTAAAACATAGAGATAAAAAGAAGTGATAAGTATTTAGAAAAGTGAGGAAGTAAAGTAAGAGAAGAAAATAGAATTTCAGCTTTTAGAGTTACTAAAACTTAGAGATAAAAAGAAGTGATAAGTATTTAGAAAAGTTAGGAAGTAAAGTAAGAAAAGAAGAAAGAATATCAGCTTTTGAGTTACAAAAACTTAGAGATAAAAAGAAGTAATAAGTATTTAGAAAAGTGAGGAAGTAAAGTAAGAAAAGAAAATAGAATTTCAGCTTTTAGAGTTACTAAAACATAGAGATAAAAAGAAGTTATAAGTATTTAGAAAAGTGAGGAAGTAAAGTAAGAAAAGAAAATAGAATATCAGCTTTTAGAGTTACTAAAACTTAGAGATAAAAAGAAGTGATAAGTATTTAGAAAAGTGAGGAAGTGAAGTAAGAAAAGAAGATAGAATATCAGCTTTTAGAGTTACTAAAACTTAGAGATAAAAAGAAGTGATAAGTATTTAGAAAAGTGAGGAATTAAAGTAAGAAAAGAAGATAGAATATCAGCTTAAGATTTACTAAAACTTAGAGATAAAAAGAAGTGATAAGTATTTAGAAAAGTGAGGAAGTAAAGTAAGAAAAGAAAATAGAATTTCAGCTTAAGATTTACTAAAACATAGAGATAAAAAGAAGTGATAAGTATTTAGAAAAGTGAGGAAGTAAAGTAAGAGAAGAAAATAGAATTTCAGCTTTTAGAATTACTAAAACTTAGAGATAAAAAGAAGTGATAAGTATTTAGAAAAGTGAGGAAGTAAAGTAAGAAAAGAAAATAGAATTTCAGCTTAAGATTTACTAAAACATAGAGATAAAAAGAAGTAATAAGTATTTAGAAAAGTGAGGAAGTAAAGAAAGAAAAGAAGAAAGAATATCAGCTTAAGATTTACTAAAACATAGAGATAAAAAGAAGTGATAAGTATTTAGAAAAGTGAGGAAGTAAAGTAAGAAAAGAAGATAGAATATCAGTTTAAGATTTACTAAAACATAGAGATAAAAAGAAGTGATAAGTATTTAGAAAAGTGAGGAAGTAAAGTAAGAAAAGAAGAAAGAATATCAGCTTAAGATTTACTAAAACATAGAGATAAAAAGAAGTGATAAGTATTTAGAAAAGTGAGGAAGTAAAGAAAGAAAAGAAGAAAGAATTTCAGCTTTTAGAGTTACTAAAACTTAGAGATAAAAAGAAGTGATAAGTATTTAGAAAAGTGAGGAAGTAAAGTAAGAAAAGAAAATAGAATTTCAGCTTAAGATTTACTAAAACATAGAGATAAAAAGAAGTGATAAGTATTTAGAAAAGTGAGGAAGTAAAGTAAGAAAAGAAGAAAGAATTTCAGCTTTTGAGTTACTAAAACTTAGAGATGAAAAGAAGTGATAAGTATTTAGAAAAGTGAGGAAGTAAAGTAAGAAAAGAAGATAGAATTTCAGCTTTTGAGTTACTAAAACTTAGAGATAAAAAGAAGTGATAAGTATTTAGAAAAGTGAGGAAGTAAAGTATAAAAAGAAGAAAGAATTTCAGCTTTTAGAATTACTAAAACATAGAGATAAAAAGAAGTGATAAGTATTTAGAAAAGTGAGGAAGTAAAGTAAGAAAAGAAGAAAGAATATCAGCTTAAGATTTACTAAAACATAGAGATAAAAAGAAGTGATAAGTATTTAGAAAAGTGAGGAAGTAAAGTAAGAAAAGAAGAAAGAATTTCAGCTTTTGAGTTACTAAAACTTAGAGATAAAAAGAAGTGATAAGTATTTAGAAAAGTGAGGAAGTAAAGTAAGAGAAGAAAATAGAATTTCAGCTTTTGAGTTACTAAAACTTAGAGATAAAAAGAAGTGATAAGTATTTAGAAAAGTGAGGAAGTAAAGTAAGAAAAGAAAATAGAATTTCAGCTTTTGAGTTACAAAAACTCAGAGATAAAAAGAAGTGATAAGTATTTAGAAAAGTGAGGAAGTAAAGTAAGTAAAGAAGATAGAATATCAGCTTTTAGAGTTACTAAAACTTAGAGATAAAAAGAAGTGATAAGTATTTAGAAAAGTGAGGAATTAAAGTAAGAAAAGAAGATAGAATATCAGCTTAAGATTTACTAAAACTTAGAGATAAAAAGAAGTGATAAGTATTTAGAAAAGTGAGGAAGTAAAGTAAGAAAAGAAGAAAGAATTTCAGCTTTTGAGTTACTAAAACTTAGAGATAAAAAGAAGTGATAAGTATTTAGAAAAGTGAGGAAGTAAAGTAAGAAAAGAAGAAAGAATATCAGCTTAAGATTTACTAAAACATAGAGATAAAAAGAAGTAATAAGTATTTAGAAAAGTGAGGAAGTAAAGTAAGAAAAGAAAATAGAATTTCAGCTTAAGATTTACTAAAACATAGAGATAAAAAGAAGTGATAAGTATTTAGAAAAGTGAGGAAGTAAAGTAAGAGAAGAAAATAGAATTTCAGCTTTTAGAATTACTAAAACTTAGAGATAAAAAGAAGTGATAAGTATTTAGAAAAGTGAGGAAGTAAAGTAAGAAAAGAAAATAGAATTTCAGCTTAAGATTTACTAAAACATAGAGATAAAAAGAAGTAATAAGTATTTAGAAAAGTGAGGAAGTAAAGAAAGAAAAGAAGAAAGAATATCAGCTTTTAGAGTTACTAAAACATAGAGATAAAAAGAAGTGATAAGTATTTAGAAAAGTGAGGAAGTAAAGTAAGAAAAGAAGAAAGAATATCAGCTTAAGATTTACTAAAACATAGAGATAAAAAGAAGTGATAAGTATTTAGAAAAGTGAGGAAGTAAAGTAAGAAAAGAAGAAAGAATATCAGCTTTTGAGTTACTAAAACTTAGAGATGAAAAGAAGTAATAAGTATTTAGAAAAGTGAGGAAGTAAAGTAAGAAAAGAAAATAGAATTTCAGCTTAAGATTTACTAAAACATAGAGATAAAAAGAAGTTATAAGTATTTAGAAAAGTGAGCAAGTAAAGTAAGAGAAGAAAATAGAATTTCAGCTTTTAGAATTACTAAAACTTAGAGATAAAAAGAAGTGATAAGTATTTAGAAAAGTGAGGAAGTAAAGTAAGAAAAGAAGAAAGAATATCAGCTTAAGATTTACTAAAACATAGAGATAAAAAGAAGTAATAAGTATTTAGAAAAGTGAGGAAGTAAAGAAAGAAAAAAAGAAAGAATATCAGCTTTTAGAGTTACTAAAACATAGAGATAAAAAGAAGTGATAAGTATTTAGAAAAGTGAGGAAGTAAAGAAAGAAAAGAAGAAAGAATTTCAGCTTTTAGAATTACTAAAACTTAGAGATAAAAAGAAGTTATAAGTATTTAGAAAAGTGAGGAAGTAAAGTAAGAAAAGAAGAAAGAATTTCAGCTTTTAGAATTACTAAAACATAGAGATAAAAAGAAGTGATAAGTATTTAGAAAAGTGAGGAAGTAAAGTAAGAAAAGAAGAAAGAATATCAGCTTAAGATTTACTAAAACATAGAGATAAAAAGAAGTGATAAGTATTTAGAAAAGTGAGGAAGTAAAGTAAGAAAAGAAGAAAGAATATCAGCTTAAGATTTACTAAAACATAGAGATAAAAAGAAGTGATAAGTATTTAGAAAAGTGAGGAAGTAAAGTAAGAAAAGAAGATAGAATATCAGTTTAAGATTTACTAAAACATAGAGATAAAAAGAAGTGATAAGTATTTAGAAAAGTGAGGAAGTAAAGTAAGAAAAGAAGAAAGAATATCAGCTTAAGATTTACTAAAACATAGAGATAAAAAGAAGTGATAAGTATTTAGAAAAGTGAGGAAGTAAAGAAAGAAAAGAAGAAAGAATTTCAGCTTTTAGAATTACTAAAACTTAGAGATAAAAAGAAGTGATAAGTATTTAGAAAAGTGAGGAAGTAAAGTAAGAAAAGAAGAAAGAATATCAGCTTAAGATTTACTAAAACATAGAGATAAAAAGAAGTAATAAGTATTTAGAAAAGTGAGGAAGTAAAGAAAGAAAAAAAAAAAGAATATCAGCTTTTAGAGTTACTAAAACATAGAGATAAAAAGAAGTGATAAGTATTTAGAAAAGTGAGGAAGTAAAGAAAGAAAAGAAGAAAGAATTTCAGCTTTTAGAATTACTAAAACTTAGAGATAAAAAGAAGTTATAAGTATTTAGAAAAGTGAGGAAGTAAAGTAAGAAAAGAAGAAAGAATATCAGCTTAAGATTTACTAAAACATAGAGATAAAAAGAAGTAATAAGTATTTAGAAAAGTGAGGAAGTAAAGAAAGAAAAAAAGAAAGCTTATCAGCTTTTAGAGTTACTAAAACATAGAGATAAAAAGAAGTGATAAGTATTTAGAAAAGTGAGGAAGTAAAGAAAGAAAAGAAGAAAGAATATCAGCTTAAGATTTACTAAAACATAGAGATAAAAAGAAGTGATAAGTATTTAGAAAAGTGAGGAAGTAAAGTAAGAAAAGAAGATAGAATATCAGCTTTTAGAGTTACTAAAACTTAGAGATGAAAAGAAGTGATAAGTATTTAGAAAAGTGAGGAAGTAAAGTAAGAAAAGAAAATAGAATTTCAGCTTTTAGAGTTACTAAAACTTAGAGATAAAAAGAAGTTATAAGTATTTAGAAAAGTGAGGAAGTAAAGAAAGAAAAAAAGAAAGAATATCAGCTTTTGAGTTACTAAAACTTAGAGATGAAAAGAAGTGATAAGTATTTAAAAAAGTGAGGAAGTAAAGTAAGAAAAGAAAATAGAATTTCAGCTTTTAGAGTTACTAAAACTTAGAGATAAAAAGAAGTTATAAGTATTTAGAAAAGTGAGGAAGTAAAGAAAGAAAAAAAGAAAGAATATCAGCTTTTAGAGTTACTAAAACATAGAGATAAAAAGAAGTGATAAGTATTTAGAAAAGTGAGGAAGTAAAGAAAGAAAAGAAGAAAGAATATCAGCTTAAGATTTACTAAAACATAGAGATAAAAAGAAGTGATAAGTATTTAGAAAAGTGAGGAAGTAAAGTAAGAAAAGAAGATAGAATATCAGCTTTTAGAGTTACTAAAACTTAGAGATAAAAAGAAGTTATAAGTATTTAGAAAAGTGAGGAAGTAAAGTAAGAAAAGAAAATAGAATATCAGCTTAAGATTTACTAAAACATAGAGATAAAAAGAAGTGATAAGTATTTAGAAAAGTGAGGAAGTAAAGTAAGAAAAGAAGATAGAATTTCAGCTTTTGAGTTACTAAAACTTAGAGATGAAAAGAAGTGATAAGTATTTAGAAAAGTGAGGAAGTAAAGTAAGAAAAGAAGAAAGAATATCAGCTTTTGAGTTACAAAAACTTAGAGATAAAAAGAAGTAATAAGTATTTAGAAAAGTGAGGAAGTAAAGTAAGAAAAGAAGAAAGAATATCAGCTTAAGATTTACTAAAACATAGAGATAAAAAGAAGTGATAAGTATTTAGAAAAGTGAGGAAGTAAAGTAAGAAAAGAAGATAGAATATCAGTTTAAGATTTACTAAAACATAGAGATAAAAAGAAGTGATAAGTATTTAGAAAAGTGAGGAAGTAAAGTAAGAAAAGAAGAAAGAATATCAGCTTAAGATTTACTAAAACATAGAGATAAAAAGAAGTGATAAGTATTTAGAAAAGTGAGGAAGTAAAGAAAGAAAAGAAGAAAGAATTTCAGCTTTTAGAGTTACTAAAACTTAGAGATAAAAAGAAGTGATAAGTATTTAGAAAAGTGAGGAAGTAAAGTAAGAAAAGAAGAAAGAATATCAGCTTAAGATTTACTAAAACATAGAGATAAAAAGAAGTGATAAGTATTTAGAAAAGTGAGGAAGTAAAGTAAGAAAAGAAGAAAGAATTTCAGCTTTTGAGTTACTAAAACTTAGAGATGAAAAGAAGTGATAAGTATTTAGAAAAGTGAGGAAGTAAAGTAAGAAAAGAAGATAGAATTTCAGCTTTTGAGTTACTAAAACTTAGAGATAAAAAGAAGTGATAAGTATTTAGAAAAGTGAGGAAGTAAAGTATAAAAAGAAGAAAGAATTTCAGCTTTTAGAATTACTAAAACATAGAGATAAAAAGAAGTGATAAGTATTTAGAAAAGTGAGGAAGTAAAGTAAGAAAAGAAGAAAGAATATCAGCTTAAGATTTACTAAAACATAGAGATAAAAAGAAGTGATAAGTATTTAGAAAAGTGAGGAAGTAAAGTAAGAAAAGAAGAAAGAATTTCAGCTTTTGAGTTACTAAAACTTAGAGATAAAAAGAAGTGATAAGTATTTAGAAAAGTGAGGAAGTAAAGTAAGAGAAGAAAATAGAATTTCAGCTTTTGAGTTACTAAAACATAGAGATAAAAAGAAGTGATAAGTATTTAGAAAAGTGAGGAAGTAAAGTAAGAAAAGAAGAAAGAATATCAGCTTAAGATTTACTAAAACATAGAGATAAAAAGAAGTGATAAGTATTTAGAAAAGTGAGGAAGTAAAGTAAGAAAAGAAGAAAGAATTTCAGCTTTTGAGTTACTAAAACTTAGAGATGAAAAGAAGTGATAAGTATTTAGAAAAGTGAGGAAGTAAAGTAAGAAAAGAAGATAGAATTTCAGCTTTTGAGTTACTAAAACTTAGAGATAAAAAGAAGTGATAAGTATTTAGAAAAGTGAGGAAGTAAAGTATAAAAAGAAGAAAGAATTTCAGCTTTTAGAATTACTAAAACATAGAGATAAAAAGAAGTGATAAGTATTTAGAAAAGTGAGGAAGTAAAGTAAGAAAAGAAGAAAGAATATCAGCTTAAGATTTACTAAAACATAGAGATAAAAAGAAGTGATAAGTATTTAGAAAAGTGAGGAAGTAAAGTAAGAAAAGAAGAAAGAATTTCAGCTTTTGAGTTACTAAAACTTAGAGATAAAAAGAAGTGATAAGTATTTAGAAAAGTGAGGAAGTAAAGTAAGAGAAGAAAATAGAATTTCAGCTTTTGAGTTACTAAAACATAGAGATAAAAAGAAGTGATAAGTATTTAGAAAAGTGAGGAAGTAAAGTAAGAAAAGAAAATAGAATTTCAGCTTTTGAGTTACAAAAACTCAGAGATAAAAAGAAGTGATAAGTATTTAGAAAAGTGAGGAAGTAAAGTAAGTAAAGAAGATAGAATATCAGCTTTTAGAGTTACTAAAACTTAGAGATAAAAAGAAGTGATAAGTATTTAGAAAAGTGAGGAATTAAAGTAAGAAAAGAAGATAGAATATCAGCTTAAGATTTACTAAAACTTAGAGATAAAAAGAAGTGATAAGTATTTAGAAAAGTGAGGAAGTAAAGTAAGAAAAGAAGAAAGAATTTCAGCTTTTGAGTTACTAAAACTTAGAGATAAAAAGAAGTGATAAGTATTTAGAAAAGTTAGGAAGTAAAGTAAGAAAAGAAAATAGAATTTCAGCTTTTGAGTTACTAAAACTTAGAGATAAAAAGAAGTAATAAGTATTTAGAAAAGTGAGGAAGTAAAGTAAGAAAAGAAAATAGAATTTCAGCTTTTAGAGTTACTAAAACATAGAGATAAAAAGAAGTGATAAGTATTTAGAAAAGTGAGGAAGTAAAGTAAGAAAAGAAGAAAGAATATCAGCTTAAGATTTACTAAAACATAGAGATAAAAAGAAGTGATAAGTATTTAGAAAAGTGAGGAAGTAAAGAAAGAAAAGAAGAAAGAATTTCAGCTTTTAGAGTTACTAAAACTTAGAGATAAAAAGAAGTGATAAGTATTTAGAAAAGTGAGGAAGTAAAGTAAGAAAAGAAAATAGAATTTCAGCTTAAGATTTACTAAAACTTAGAGATAAAAAGAAGTAATAAGTATTTAGAAAAGTGAGGAAGTAAAGTAAGAAAAGAAGAAAGAATTTCAGCTTTTAGAGTTACTAAAACTTAGAGATAAAAAGAAGTGATAAGTATTTAGAAAAGTGAGGAATTAAAGTAAGAAAAGAAAATAGAATTTCAGCTTTTAGAGTTACTAAAACTTAGAGATGAAAAGAAGTGATAAGTATTTAGAAAAGTGAGGAAGTAAAGTAAGAAAAGAAAATAGAATTTCAGCTTTTAGAGTTACTAAAACTTAGAGATAAAAAGAAGTAATAAGTATTTAGAAAAGTGAGGAAGTAAAGTAAGAAAAGAAAATAGAATTTCAGCTTTTGAGTTACTAAAACTTAGAGATAAAAAGAAGTGATAAGTATTTAGAAAAGTGAGGAAGTGAAGTAAGAAAAGAAGAAAGAATTTCAGCTTTTGAGTTACAAAAACATAGAGATAAAAAGAAGTAATAAGTATTTAGAAAAGTGAGGAAGTAACGTAAGTAAAGAAGATAGAATATCAGCTTTTAGAGTTACTAAAACTTAGAGATAAAAAGAAGTGATAAGTATTTAGAAAAGTGAGGAAGTAAAGTAAGAAAAGAAGATAGAATTTCAGCTTTTGAGTTACTAAAACTTAGAGATGAAAAGAAGTGATAAGTATTTAGAAAAGTGAGGAATTAAAGTAAGAAAAGAAGATAGAATATCAGCTTTTAGAATTACTAAAACTTAGAGATAAAAAGAAGTGATAAGTATTTAGAAAAGTGAGGAAGTAAAGTAAGAAAAGAAAATAGAATTTCAGCTTTTAGAGTTACTAAAACTTAGAGATAAAAAGAAGTGATAAGTATTTAGAAAAGTGAGGAAGTGAAGTAAGAAAAGAAGATAGAATATCAGCTTAAGATTTACTAAAACATAGAGATAAAAAGAAGTGATAAGTATTTAGAAAAGTGAGGAAGTAAAGTAAGAAAAAAAGAAAGAATATCAGCTTTTAGAGTTACTAAAACATAGAGATAAAAAGAAGTGATAAGTATTTAGAAAAGTGAGGAAGTAAAGAAAGAAAAGAAGAAAGAATATCAGCTTAAGATTTACTAAAACTTAGAGATAAAAAGAAGTGATAAGTATTTAGAAAAGTGAGGAAGTAAAGTAAGAAAAGAAGATAGAATATCAGCTTTTAGAGTTACTAAAACTTAGAGATAAAAAGAAGTGATAAGTATTTAGAAAAGTGAGGAAGTAAAGTAAGAAAAGAAGATAGAATTTCAGCTTTTAGAGTTACTAAAACTTAGAGATAAAAAGAAGTGATAAGTATTTGGAAAAGTGAGGAAGTAAAGTAAGAAAAGAAGATAGAATATCAGCTTTTAGAGTTACTAAAACTTAGAGATAAAAAGAAGTGATAAGTATTTAGAAAAGTGAGGAAGTAAAGTAAGAAAAGAAGATAGAATATCAGCTTTTAGAATTACTAAAACTTAGAGATAAAAAGAAGTGATAAGTATTTAGAAAAGTGAGGAAGTAAAGTAAGAAAAGAAGAAAGAATTTCAGCTTTTAGAGTTACTAAAACTTAGAGATAAAAAGAAGTGATAAGTATTTAGAAAAGTGAGGAAGTGAAGTAAGAAAAGAAGAAAGAATATCAGCTTAAGATTTACTAAAACATAGAGATAAAAAGAAGTGATAAGTATTTAGAAAAGTGAGGAAGTAAAGTAAGAAAAGAAAATAGAATTTCAGCTTTTAGAGTTACTAAAACTTAGAGATAAAAAGAAGTGATAAGTATTTAGAAAAGTGAGGAAGTAAAGTAAGAAAAGAAGAAAGAATATCAGCTTTTAGAATTACTAAAACATAGAGATAAAAAGAAGTGATAAGTATTTAGAAAAGTGAGGAAGTAAAGTAAGAAAAGAAAATAGAATTTCAGCTTTTAGAGTTACTAAAACTTAGAGATAAAAAGAAGTGATAAGTATTTAGAAAAGTGAGGAAGTAAAGTAAGAAAAGAAAATAGAATTTCAGCTTTTAGAGTTACTAAAACTTAGAGATAAAAAGAAGTGATAAGTATTTAGAAAAGTGAGGAAGTAAAGTAAGAAAAGAAAATAGAATATCAGCTTAAGATTTACTAAAACATAGAGATAAAAAGAAGTGATAAGTATTTAGAAAAGTGAGGAAGTAAAGTAAGAAAAGAAAATAGAATATCAGCTTTTGAGTTACTAAAACATAGAAATAAAAAGAAGTGATAAGTATTTAGAAAAGTGAGGAAGTAAAGTAAGAAAAGAAAATAGAATTTCAGCTTTTAGAGTTACTAAAACTTAGAGATAAAAAGAAGTGATAAGTATTTAGAAAAGTGAGGAAGTAAAGTAAGAAAAGAAAATAGAATATCAGCTTAAGATTTACTAAAACATAGAGATAAAAAGAAGTAATAAGTATTTAGAAAAGTGAGGAAGTAAAGTAAGAAAAGAAAAGAGAATTTCAGCTTTTAGAATTACTAAAACTTAGAGATAAAAAGAAGTAATAAGTATTTAGAAAAGTGAGGAAGTAAAGTAAGAAAAGAAGATAGAATATCAGCTTTTAGAGTTACTAAAACTTAGAGATAAAAAGAAGTGATAAGTATTTAGAAAAGTGAGGAAGTAAAGTAAGAAAAGAAAATAGAATTTCAGCTTTTAGAGTTACTAAAACTTAGAGATAAAAAGAAGTGATAAGTATTTAGAAAAGTGAGGAAGTAAAGTAAGAAAAGAAGAAAGAATTTCAGCTTTTGAGTTACTAAAACTTAGAGATAAAAAGAAGTGATAAGTATTTAGAAAAGTGAGGAAGTAAAGTAAGAAAAGAAAATAGAATTTCAGCTTTTAGAGTTACTAAAACTTAGAGATAAAAAGAAGTGATAAGTATTTAGAAAAGTTAGGAAGTAAAGTAAGAAAAGAAGAAAGAATATCAGCTTAAGATTTACTAAAACTTAGAGATAAAAAGAAGTGATAAGTATTTAGAAAAGTGAGGAAGTAAAGTAAGAAAAGAAGAAAGAATTTCAGCTTAAGATTTACTAAAACATAGAGATAAAAAGAAGTGATAAGTATTTAGAAAAGTGAGGAAGTAAAGTAAGAAAAGAAGAAAGAATATCAGCTTTTAGAATTACTAAAACATAGAGATAAAAAGAAGTTATAAGTATTTAGAAAAGTGAGGAAGTAAAGTAAGAAAAGAAAATAGAATTTCAGCTTTTAGAGTTACTAAAACTTAGAGATAAAAAGAAGTGATAAGTATTTAGAAAAGTGAGGAATTAAAGTAAGAAAAGAAGATAGAATATCAGCTTTTAGAATTACTAAAACTTAGAGATAAAAAGAAGTGATAAGTATTTAGAAAAGTGAGGAAGTAAAGTAAGAAAAGAAGAAAGAATATCAGCTTTTAGAATTACTAAAACTTAGAGATAAAAAGAAGTAATAAGTATTTAGAAAAGTGAGGAAGTAAAGTAAGAAAAGAAGAAAGAATATCAGCTTTTAGAGTTACTAAAACTTAGAGATAAAAAGAAGTTATAAGTATTTAGAAAAGTGAGGAAGTAAAGTAAGAAAAGAAAATAGAATTTCAGCTTTTAGAGTTACTAAAACTTAGAGATAAAAAGAAGTGATAAGTATTTAGAAAAGTGAGGAAGTAAAGTAAGAAAAGAAGAAAGAATTTCAGCTTTTGAGTTACTAAAACTTAGAGATAAAAAGAAGTGATAAGTATTTAGAAAAGTGAGGAAGTAAAGTAAGAAAAGAAAATAGAATTTCAGCTTTTAGAGTTACTAAAACTTAGAGATAAAAAGAAGTGATAAGTATTTAGAAAAGTGAGGAAGTAAAGTAAGAAAAGAAAATAGAATTTCAGCTTTTAGAGTTACTAAAACTTAGAGATAAAAAGAAGTGATAAGTATTTAGAAAAGTGAGGAAGTAAAGTAAGAAAAGAAGAAAGAATATCAGCTTTTAGAGTTACTAAAACATAGAGATAAAAAGAAGTGATAAGTATTTAGAAAAGTGAGGAAGTAAAGAAAGAAAAGAAGAAAGAATTTCAGCTTTTAGAATTACTAAAACTTAGAGATAAAAAGAAGTGATAAGTATTTAGAAAAGTGAGGAAGTAAAGTAAGAAAAGAAGAAAGAATATCAGCTTAAGATTTACTAAAACATAGAGATAAAAAGAAGTGATAAGTATTTAGAAAAGTGAGGAAGTAAAGTAAGAAAAGAAAATAGAATATCAGCTTTTAGAGTTACTAAAACTTAGAGATAAAAAGAAGTGATAAGTATTTAGAAAAGTGAGGAAGTAAAGTAAGAAAAAAAGATAGAATATCAGCTTTTAGAATTACTAAAACTTAGAGATGAAAAGAAGTGATAAGTATTTAGAAAAGTGAGGAAGTAAAGTAATAAAAGAAGAAAGAATATCAGCTTAAGATTTACTAAAACATAGAGATAAAAAGAAGTGATAAGTATTTAGAAAAGTGAGGAAGTAAAGTAAGAAAAGAAAATAGAATTTCAGCTTTTAGAGTTACTAAAACTTAGAGATAAAAAGAAGTGATAAGTATTTAGAAAAGTGAGGAATTAAAGTAAGAAAAGAAGATAGAATTTCAGCTTTTAGAGTTACTAAAACTTAGAGATAAAAAGAAGTAATAAGTATTTAGAAAAGTGAGGAAGTAAAGTAAGAAAAGAAGATAGAATATCAGCTTTTAGAATTACTAAAACTTAGAGATAAAAAGAAGTGATAAGTATTTAGAAAAGTGAGGAATTAAAGTAAGAAAAGAAGATAGAATATCAGCTTAAGATTTACTAAAACTTAGAGATAAAAAGAAGTGATAAGTATTTAGAAAAGTGAGGAAGTAAAGTAAGAAAAGAAGAAAGAATTTCAGCTTTTGAGTTACTAAAACTTAGAGATAAAAAGAAGTGATAAGTATTTAGAAAAGTTAGGAAGTAAAGTAAGAAAAGAAAATAGAATTTCAGCTTTTGAGTTACTAAAACTTAGAGATAAAAAGAAGTAATAAGTATTTAGAAAAGTGAGGAAGTAAAGTAAGAAAAGAAAATAGAATTTCAGCTTTTAGAGTTACTAAAACATAGAGATAAAAAGAAGTGATAAGTATTTAGAAAAGTGAGGAAGTAAAGTAAGAAAAGAAGATAGAATATCAGCTTTTAGAGTTACTAAAACTTAGAGATAAAAAGAAGTAATAAGTATTTAGAAAAGTGAGGAAGTAAAGTAAGAAAAGAAGAAAGAATTTCAGCTTTTGAGTTACTAAAACTTAGAGATAAAAAGAAGTGATAAGTATTTAGAAAAGTGAGGAAGTAAAGTAAGAAAAGAAGATAGAATATCAGCTTAAGATTTACTAAAACATAGAGATAAAAAGAAGTGATAAGTATTTAGAAAAGTGAGGAAGTAAAGTAAGAAAAGAAAATAGAATTTCAGCTTTTGAGTTACTAAAACTTAGAGATAAAAAGAAGTGATAAGTATTTAGAAAAGTGAGGAATTAAAGTAAGAAAAGAAAATAGAATTTCAGCTTTTAGAGTTACTAAAACTTAGAGATGAAAAGAAGTGATAAGTATTTAGAAAAGTGAGGAAGTAAAGTAAGAAAAGAAAATAGAATTTCAGCTTTTAGAGTTACTAAAACTTAGAGATAAAAAGAAGTGATAAGTATTTAGAAAAGTGAGGAAGTAAAGTAAGAAAAGAAAATAGAATTTCAGCTTTTGAGTTACTAAAACTTAGAGATAAAAAGAAGTGATAAGTATTTAGAAAAGTGAGGAAGTAAAGTAAGAAAAGAAGAAAGAATATCAGCTTTTAGAATTACTAAAACTTAGAGATAAAAAGAAGTGATAAGTATTTAGAAAAGTGAGGAAGTAAAGTAAGAAAAGAAGATAGAATATCAGCTTTTAGAGTTACTAAAACTTAGAGATGAAAAGAAGTGATAAGTATTTAAAAAAGTGAGGAAGTAAAGTAAGAAAAGAAAATAGAATTTCAGCTTTTAGAGTTACTAAAACTTAGAGATAAAAAGAAGTGATAAGTATTTAGAAAAGTGAGGAAGTAAAGAAAGAAAAGAAGATAGAATATCAGCTTTTAGAGTTACTAAAACATAGAGATAAAAAGAAGTTATAAGTATTTAGAAAAGTGAGGAAGTAAAGTAAGAAAAGAAAATAGAATTTCAGCTTTTGAGTTACAAAAACTCAGAGATAAAAAGAAGTGATAAGTATTTAGAAAAGTGAGGAATTAAAGTAAGTAAAGAAGATAGAATATCAGCTTTTAGAGTTACTAAAACTTAGAGATAAAAAGAAGTGATAAGTATTTAGAAAAGTGAGGAAGTAAAGAAAGAAAAGAAGATAGAATATCAGCTTAAGATTTACTAAAACATAGAGATAAAAAGAAGTGATAAGTATTTAGAAAAGTGAGGAAGTAAAGTAAGAAAAGAAGAAAGTATATCAGCTTTTGAGTTACAAAAACTTAGAGATAAAAAGAAGTAATAAGTATTTAGAAAAGTGAGGAAGTAAAGTAAGAAAAGAAAATAGAATTTCAGCTTTTGAGTTACTAAAACTTAGAGATAAAAAGAAGTGATAAGTATTTAGAAAAGTGAGGAAGTAAAGTAAGAAAAGAAAATAGAATTTCAGCTTTTAGAGTTACTAAAACTTAGAGATAAAAAGAAGTGATAAGTATTTAGAAAAGTGAGGAAGTAAAGTAAGAGAAGAAAATAGAATTTCAGCTTTTAGAGTTACTAAAACTTAGAGATAAAAAGAAGTGATAAGTATTTAGAAAAGTGAGGAAGTAAAGTAAGAAAAGAAGATAGAATTTCAGCTTAAGATTTACTAAAACATAGAGATAAAAAGAAGTGATAAGTATTTAGAAAAGTGAGGAAGTAAAGTAAGAAAAGAAGAAAGAATATCAGCTTTTAGAATTACTAAAACTTAGAGATAAAAAGAAGTTATAAGTATTTAGAAAAGTGAGGAAGTAAAGTAAGAAAAGAAGATAGAATATCAGCTTTTAGAATTACTAAAACTTAGAGATAAAAAGAAGTAATAAGTATTTAGAAAAGTGAGGAAGTAAAGTAAGAAAAGAAAATAGAATATCAGCTTTTAGAATTACTAAAACATAGAGATAAAAAGAAGTGATAAGTATTTAGAAAAGTGAGGAAGTAAAGTAAGAAAAGAAGATAGAATTTCAGCTTTTGAGTTACTAAAACTTAGAGATGAAAAGAAGTGATAAGTATTTAGAAAAGTGAGGAATTAAAGTAAGAAAAGAAGATAGAATATCAGCTTTTAGAATTACTAAAACTTAGAGATAAAAAGAAGTGATAAGTATTTAGAAAAGTGAGGAATTAAAGTAAGAGAAGAAGATAGAATTTCAGCTTAAGAGTTACTAAAACTTAGAGATAAAAAGAAGTGATAAGTATTTAGAAAAGTGAGGAAGTAAAGTAAGAAAAGAAGAAAGAATTTCAGCTTTTGAGTTACTAAAACTTAGAGATAAAAAGAAGTGATAAGTATTTAGAATAGTGAGGAAGTAAAGTAAGAAAAGAAGAAAATAGAATATAAGCTTTTGAGTTACTAAAACTTAGAGATAAAAAGAAGTGATAAGTATTTAGAAAAGTGAGGAAGTAAAGTAAGAAAAGAAGAAAGAATATCAGCTTAAGATTTACTAAAACATAGAGATAAAAAGAAGTGATAAGTATTTAGAAAAGTGAGGAAGTAAAGTAAGAAAAGAAGATAGAATATCAGCTTTTAGAATTACTAAAACTTAGAGATAAAAAGAAGTGATAAGTATTTAGAAAAGTGAGGAAGTAAAGTAAGAAAAGAAAATAGAATTTCAGCTTTTAGAGTTACTAAAACTTAGAGATAAAAAGAAGTGATAAGTATTTAGAAAAGTGAGGAAGTAAAGTAAGAAAAGAAGAAAGAATATCAGCTTAAGATTTACTAAAACTTAGAGATGAAAAGAAGTGATAAGTATTTAGAAAAGTGAGGAAGTAAAGTAAGAAAAGAAGAAAAATTATCAGCTTTTAGAGTTACTAAAACTTAGAGATAAAAAGAAGTGATAAGTATTTAGAAAAGTGAGGAAGTAAAGTAAGAGAAGAAAATAGAATTTCAGCTTAAGATTTACTAAAACATAGAGATAAAAAGAAGTGATAAGTATTTAGAAAAGTGAGGAAGTAAAGTAAGAAAAGAAGATAGAATATCAGCTTAAGATTTACTAAAACATAGAGATAAAAAGAAGTGATAAGTATTTAGAAAAGTGAGGAAGTAAAGTAAGAAAAGAAAATAGAATTTCAGCTTTTGAGTTACTAAAACTTAGAGATAAAAAGAAGTGATAAGTATTTAGAAAAGTGAGGAAGTAAAGTAAGAAAAGAAGATAGAATATCAGCTTTTAGAATTACTAAAACTTAGAGATAAAAAGAAGTGATAAGTATTTAGAAAAGTGAGGAAGTAAAGTAAGAAAAGAAGAAAGAATTTCAGCTTTTAGAGTTACTAAAACTTAGAGATAAAAAGAAGTGATAAGTATTTAGAAAAGTGAGGAATTAAAGTAAGAAAAGAAAATAGAATTTCAGCTTTTGAGTTACTAAAACTTAGAGATAAAAAGAAGTAATAAGTATTTAGAAAAGTGAGGAAGTAAAGTAAGAGAAGAAAATAGAATTTCAGCTTTTAGAGTTACTAAAACTTAGAGATAAAAAGAAGTGATAAGTATTTAGAAAAGTGAGGAAGTAAAGTAAGAAAAGAAGATAGAATTTCAGCTTTTGAGTTACAAAAACTCAGAGATAAAAAGAAGTGATAAGTATTTAGAAAAGTGAGGAAGTAAAGTAAGTAAAGAAGATAGAATATCAGCTTTTAGAGTTACTAAAACTTAGAGATAAAAAGAAGTGATAAGTATTTAGAAAAGTGAGGAAGTAAAGTAAGAAAAGAAGATAGAATATCAGCTTTTAGAATTACTAAAACTTAGAGATAAAAAGAAGTGATAAGTATTTAGAAAAGTGAGGAAGTAAAGTAAGAAAAGAAGAAAGAATATCAGCTTTTAGAATTACTAAAACATAGAGATAAAAAGAAGTGATAAGTATTTAGAAAAGTGAGGAAGTAAAGTAAGAAAAGAAGATAGAATTTCAGCTTTTGAGTTACTAAAACTTAGAGATGAAAAGAAGTGATAAGTATTTAGAAAAGTGAGGAAGTAAAGTAAGAAAAGAAGATAGAATTTCAGCTTTTGAGTTACTAAAACTTAGAGATAAAAAGAAGTAATAAGTATTTAGAAAAGTGAGGAAGTAAAGTAAGAAAAGAAGAAAGAATTTCAGCTTTTGAGTTACTAAAACATAGAGATAAAAAGAAGTGATAAGTATTTAGAAAAGTGAGGAAGTAAAGTAAGAAAAGAAAATAGAATATCAGCTTTTAGAATTACTAAAACTTAGAGATAAAAAGAAGTGATAAGTATTTAGAAAAGTGAGGAAGTAAAGTAAGAAAAGAAAATAGAATATCAGCTTTTAGAGTTACTAAAACTTAGAGATAAAAAGAAGTGATAAGTATTTAGAAAAGTGAGGAAGTAAAGTAAGAAAAGAAGATAGAATATCAGCTTTTAGAATTACTAAAACTTAGAGATAAAAAGAAGTAATAAGTATTTAGAAAAGTGAGGAAGTAAAGTAAGAAAAGAAAATAGAATATCAGCTTAAGATTTACTAAAACATAGAGATAAAAAGAAGTGATAAGTATTTAGAAAAGTGAGGAAGTAAAGTAAGAAAAGAAAATAGAATTTCAGCTTTTGAGTTACTAAAACTTAGAGATAAAAAGAAGTGATAAGTATTTAGAAAAGTGAGGAAGTAAAGTAAGAAAAGAAAATAGAATTTCAGCTTTTAGAGTTACTAAAACTTAGAGATAAAAAGAAGTGATAAGTATTTAGAAAAGTGAGGAAGTAAAGTAAGAAAAGAAGAAAGAATATCAGCTTTTAGAGTTACTAAAACATAGAGATAAAAAGAAGTGATAAGTATTTAGAAAAGTGAGGAAGTAAAGTAAGAAAAGAAGATAGAATTTCAGCTTTTGAGTTACTAAAACTTAGAGATGAAAAGAAGTGATAAGTATTTAGAAAAGTGAGGAAGTAAAGTAAGAAAAGAAAATAGAATATCAGCTTTTAGAGTTACTAAAACTTAGAGATAAAAAGAAGTGATAAGTATTTAGAAAAGTGAGGAAGTAAAGTAAGAAAAGAAGATAGAATATCAGCTTTTAGAATTACTAAAACTTAGAGATAAAAAGAAGTTATAAGTATTTAGAAAAGTGAGGAAGTAAAGTAAGAAAAGAAGATAGAATATCAGCTTTTAGAGTTACTAAAACTTAGAGATAAAAAGAAGTGATAAGTATTTAGAAAAGTGAGGAATTAAAGTAAGAAAAGAAGATAGAATATCAGCTTAAGAGTTACTAAAACTTAGAGATAAAAAGAAGTGATAAGTATTTAGAAAAGTGAGGAAGTAAAGTAAGAAAAGAAGAAAGAATTTCAGCTTAAGAGTTACTAAAACTTAGAGATGAAAAGAAGTGATAAGTATTTAGAAAAGTGAGGAAGTAAAGTAAGAAAAGAAGATAGAATTTCAGCTTTTGAGTTACTAAAACTTAGAGATGAAAAGAAGTGATAAGTATTTAGAAAAGTGAGGAAGTAAAGTAAGAAAAGAAAATAGAATTTCAGCTTTTAGAGTTACTAAAACTTAGAGATAAAAAGAAGTGATAAGTATTTAGAAAAGTGAGGAAGTAAAGTAAGAAAAGAAGAAAGAATTTCAGCTTAAGAGTTACTAAAACTTAGAGATAAAAAGAAGTGATAAGTATTTAGAAAAGTGAGGAAGTAAAGTAAGAAAAAAAGATAGAATATCAGCTTTTAGAATTACTAAAACTTAGAGATGAAAAGAAGTGATAAGTATTTAGAAAAGTGAGGAAGTAAAGTAATAAAAGAAGAAAGAATATCAGCTTTTAGAATTACTAAAACTTAGAGATAAAAAGAAGTTATAAGTATTTAGAAAAGTGAGGAAGTAAAGTAAGAGAAGAAAATAGAATTTCAGCTTTTGAGTTACTAAAACTTAGAGATAAAAAGAAGTAATAAGTATTTAGAAAAGTGAGGAAGTAAAGTAAGAAAAGAAAATAGAATTTCAGCTTTTAGAGTTACTAAAACTTAGAGATAAAAAGAAGTGATAAGTATTTAGAAAAGTGAGGAAGTAAAGTAAGAAAAGAAGATAGAATATCAGCTTTTAGAGTTACTAAAACTTAGAGATAAAAAGAAGTGATAAGTATTTAGAAAAGTGAGGAAGTAAAGTAAGAAAAGAAGATAGAATATCAGCTTTTAGAATTACTAAAACTTAGAGATAAAAAGAAGTGATAAGTATTTAGAAAAGTGAGGAAGTAAAGTAAGAAAAGAAGATAGAATTTCAGCTTTTAGAGTTACTAAAACTTAGAGATAAAAAGAAGTGATAAGTATTTAGAAAAGTGAGGAAGTAAAGTAAGAGAAGAAGATAGAATATCAGCTTTTAGAGTTACTAAAACTTAGAGATAAAAAGAAGTGATAAGTATTTAGAAAAGTGAGGAAGTAAAGTAAGAAAAGAAGATAGAATTTCAGCTTTTAGAGTTACTAAAACTTAGAGATAAAAAGAAGTGATAAGTATTTAGAAAAGTGAGGAAGTAAAGTAAGAAAAGAAGATAGAATATCAGCTTTTAGAATTACTAAAACATAGAAATAAAAAGAAGTGATAAGTATTTAGAAAAGTGAGGAAGTAAAGTAAGAAAAGAAGAAAAAGAATATCAGCTTTTAGAGTTACTAAAACTTAGAGATAAAAAGAAGTGATAAGTATTTAGAAAAGTGAGGAAGTAAAGTAAGAAAAGAAGATAGAATATCAGCTTTTAGAGTTACTAAAACTTAGAGATAAAAAGAAGTGATAAGTATTTAGAAAAGTGAGGAATTAAAGTAAGAAAAGAAGATAGAATATCAGCTTTTAGAATTACTAAAACTTAGAGATAAAAAGAAGTGATAAGTATTTAGAAAAGTGAGGAAGTAAAGTAAGAAAAGAAGATAGAATTTCAGCTTTTAGAATTACTAAAACTTAGAGATAAAAAGAAGTGATAAGTATTTAGAAAAGTGAGGAAGTAAAGTAAGAAAAGAAGAAAGAATTTCAGCTTTTAGAGTTACTAAAACATAGAGATAAAAAGAAGTTATAAGTATTTAGAAAAGTGAGGAAGTAAAGTAAGAAAAGAAAATAGAATTTCAGCTTTTAGAGTTACTAAAACTTAGAGATAAAAAGAAGTGATAAGTATTTAGAAAAGTGAGGAAGTAAAGTAAGAAAAGAAGAAAGAATATCAGCTTTAAGAGTTACTAAAACATAGAGATAAAAAGAAGTGATAAGTATTTAGAAAAGTGAGGAAGTAAAGTAAGAAAAGAAAATAGAATATAAGCTTTTAGAGTTACTAAAACTTAGAGATAAAAAGAAGTGATAAGTATTTAGAAAAGTGAGGAAGTAAAGTAAGAGAAGAAGAAAGAATATCAGCTTTTAGAATTACTAAAACTTAGAGATAAAAAGAAGTGATAAGTATTTAGAAAAGTGAGGAAGTAAAGTAAGAAAAGAAAATAGAATATCAGCTTTTGAGTTACTAAAACTTAGAGATAAAAAGAAGTGATAAGTATTTAGAAAAGTGAGGAAGTAAAGTAAGAAAAGAAGATAGAATATCAGCTTTTAGAATTACTAAAACTTAGAGATAAAAAGAAGTGATAAGTATTTAGAAAAGTGAGGAAGTAAAGTAAGAAAAGAAGAATAGAATATCAGCTTTTAGAGTTACTAAAACTTAGAGATAAAAAGAAGTGATAAGTATTTAGAAAAGTGAGGAAGTAAAGTAAGAAAAAAGAAAATAGAATTTCAGCTTTTAGAGTTACTAAAACTTAGAGATAAAAAGAAGTGATAAGTATTTAGAAAAGTGAGGAAGTAAAGTAAGAAAAGAAGATAGAATATCAGCTTTTAGAATTACTAAAACTTAGAGATAAAAAGAAGTGATAAGTATTTAGAAAAGTGAGGAAGTAAAGTAAGAAAAGAAGATAGAATTTCAGCTTTTGAGTTACTAAAACTTAGAGAGATAAAAAGAAGTGATAAGTATTTAGAAAAGTGAGGAAGTAAAGTAAGAAAAGAAGATAGAATTTCAGCTTTTAGAGTTACTAAAACTTAGAGATAAAAAGAAGTGATAAGTATTTAGAAAAGTGAGGAAGTAAAGTAAGAAAAGAAGATAGAATATAAGCTTTTGAGTTACTAAAACTTAGAGATAAAAAGAAGTGATAAGTATTTAGAAAAGTGAGGAAGTAAAGTAAGAAAAGAAGATAGAATATCAGCTTTTAGAATTACTAAAACTTAGAGATAAAACGAAGTGATAAGTATTTAGAAAAGTGAGGAAGTAAAGTAAGAAAAGAAGATAGAATATCAGCTTTTAGAATTACTAAAACATAGAAATAAAAAGAAGTGATAAGTATTTAGAAAAGTGAGGAAGTAAAGTAAGAAAAGAAAATAGAATTTCAGCTTTTAGAATTACTAAAACATAGAAATAAAAAGAAGTGATAAGTATTTAGAAAAGTGAGGAAGTAAAGTAAGAAAAGAAGAAAGAATATCAGCTTAAGAGTTACTAAAACTTAGAGATAAAAAGAAGTTATAAGTATTTAGAAAAGTGAGGAAGTAAAGTAAGAAAAGAAGATAGAATATCAGCTTTTAGAATTACTAAAACTTAGAGATAAAAAGAAGTGATAAGTATTTAGAAAAGTGAGGAAGTAAAGTAAGAAAAGAAAATAGAATTTCAGCTTTTAGAGTTACTAAAACTTAGAGATAAAAAGAAGTGATAAGTATTTAGAAAAGTGAGGAAGTAAAGTAAGAGAAGAAAATAGAATATAAGCTTTTGAGTTACTAAAACTTAGAGATAAAAAGAAGTGATAAGTATTTAGAAAAGTGAGGAAGTAAAGTAAGAGAAGAAGATAGAATTTCAGCTTTTAGAGTTACTAAAACTTAGAGATAAAAAGAAGTGATAAGTATTTAGAAAAGTGAGGAAGTAAAGTAAGAAAAGAAGATAGAATATAAGCTTTTGAGTTACTAAAACTTAGAGATAAAAAGAAGTGATAAGTATTTAGAAAAGTGAGGAAGTAAAGTAAGAGAAGAAGATAGAATTTCAGCTTTTGAGTTACTAAAACTTAGAGATAAAAAGAAGTGATAAGTATTTAGAAAAGTGAGGAAGTAAAGTAAGAGAAGAAAATAGAATATAAGCTTTTGAGTTACTAAAACTTAGAGATAAAAAGAAGTGATAAGTATTTAGAAAAGTGAGGAAGTAAAGTAAGAGAAGAAGATAGAATTTCAGCTTTTAGAGTTACTAAAACTTAGAGATAAAAAGAAGTGATAAGTATTTAGAAAAGTGAGGAAGTAAAGTAAGAAAAGAAGATAGAATATCAGCTTTTAGAATTACTAAAACTTAGAGATAAAAAGAAGTGATAAGTATTTAGAAAAGTGAGGAAGTAAAGTAAGAAAAGAAGATAGAATATCAGCTTAAGAGTTACTAAAACTTAGAGATAAAAAGAAGTTATAAGTATTTAGAAAAGTGAGGAAGTAAAGTAAGAAAAGAAGATAGAATATCAGCTTTTAGAATTACTAAAACTTAGAGATAAAAAGAAGTGATAAGTATTTAGAAAAGTGAGGAAGTAAAGTAAGAGAAGAAAATAGAATATCAGCTTTTAGAGTTACTAAAACTTAGAGATAAAAAGAAGTGATAAGTATTTTGAATAGTGAGGAAGTAAAGTAAGAAAAGAAGAAAATAGAATATAAGCTTTTGAGTTACTAAAACTTAGAGATAAAAAGAAGTGATAAGTATTTAGAAAAGTGAGGAAGTAAAGTAAGAAAAGAAGAAAGAATATCAGCTTAAGATTTACTAAAACATAGAGATAAAAAGAAGTGATAAGTATTTAGAAAAGTGAGGAAGTAAAGTAAGAGAAGAAGATAGAATATCAGCTTTTAGAATTACTAAAACTTAGAGATAAAAAGAAGTGATAAGTATTTAGAAAAGTGAGGAATTAAAGTAAGAAAAGAAAATAGAATTTCAGCTTTTAGAGTTACTAAAACTTAGAGATAAAAAGAAGTGATAAGTATTTAGAAAAGTGAGGAAGTAAAGTAAGAAAACAAGAAAATAGAATATAAGCTTTTAGAATTACTAAAACTTAGAGATAAAAAGAAGTGATAAGTATTTAGAAAAGTGAGGAAGTAAAGTAAGAAAAGAAGAAAGAATTTCAGCTTTTAGAATTACTAAAACTTAGAGATAAAAAGAAGTGATAAGTATTTAGAAAAGTGAGGAAGTAAAGTAAGAAAACAAGAAAATAGAATATAAGCTTTTAGAATTACTAAAACTTAGAGATAAAAAGAAGTGATAAGTATTTTGAATAGTGAGGAAGTAAAGTAAGAGAAGAAGATAGAATTTCAGCTTTTAGAGTTACTAAAACTTAGAGATAAAAAGAAGTGATAAGTATTTAGAAAAGTGAGGAAGTAAAGTAAGAGAAGAAGATAGAATTTCAGCTTTTAGAGTTACTAAAACTTAGAGATAAAAAGAAGTGATAAGTATTTAGAAAAGTGAGGAAGTAAAGTAAGAAAAGAAAATAGAATATAAGCTTTTGAGTTACTAAAACTTAGAGATAAAAAGAAGTGATAAGTATTTTGAATAGTGAGGAAGTAAAGTAAGAGAAGAAGATAGAATTTCAGCTTTTAGAGTTACTAAAACTTAGAGATAAAAAGAAGTTATAAGTATTTAGAAAAGTGAGGAAGTAAAGTAAGAAAACAAGAAAATAGAATATAAGCTTTTAGAATTACTAAAACTTAGAGATAAAAAGAAGTGATAAGTATTTTGAATAGTGAGGAAGTAAAGTAAGAGAAGAAGATAGAATTTCAGCTTTTAGAGTTACTAAAACTTAGAGATAAAAAGAAGTGATAAGTATTTAGAAAAGTGAGGAAGTAAAGTAAGAGAAGAAGATAGAATTTCAGCTTTTAGAGTTACTAAAACTTAGAGATAAAAAGAAGTGATAAGTATTTAGAAAAGTGAGGAAGTAAAGTAAGAAAAGAAAATAGAATATAAGCTTTTGAGTTACTAAAACTTAGAGATAAAAAGAAGTGATAAGTATTTTGAATAGTGAGGAAGTAAAGTAAGAGAAGAAGATAGAATTTCAGCTTTTAGAATTACTAAAACTTAGAGATAAAAAGAAGTTATAAGTATTTAGAAAAGTGAGGAAGTAAAGTAAGAAAACAAGAAAATAGAATATAAGCTTTTAGAATTACTAAAACTTAGAGATAAAAAGAAGTGATAAGTATTTTGAATAGTGAGGAAGTAAAGTAAGAGAAGAAGATAGAATTTCAGCTTTTAGAGTTACTAAAACTTAGAGATAAAAAGAAGTGATAAGTATTTAGAAAAGTGAGGAAGTAAAGTAAGAGAAGAAGATAGAATTTCAGCTTTTAGAGTTACTAAAACTTAGAGATAAAAAGAAGTGATAAGTATTTAGAAAAGTGAGGAAGTAAAGTAAGAAAAGAAAATAGAATATAAGCTTTTGAGTTACTAAAACTTAGAGATAAAAAGAAGTGATAAGTATTTTGAATAGTGAGGAAGTAAAGTAAGAGAAGAAGATAGAATTTCAGCTTTTAGAGTTACTAAAACTTAGAGATAAAAAGAAGTTATAAGTATTTAGAAAAGTGAGGAAGTAAAGTAAGAAAAGAAGATAGAATATAAGCTTTAGAATTACTAAAACTTAGAGATAAAAAGAAGTGATAAGTATTTAGAAAAGTGAGGAAGTAAAGTAAGAAAAGAAGAAAGAATTTCAGCTTTTAGAATTACTAAAACTTAGAGATAAAAAGAAGTTATAAGTATTTAGAAAAGTGAGGAAGTAAAGTAAGAAAACAAGAAAATAGAATATAAGCTTTTAGAATTACTAAAACTTAGAGATAAAAAGAAGTGATAAGTATTTTGAATAGTGAGGAAGTAAAGTAAGAGAAGAAGATAGAATTTCAGCTTTTAGAGTTACTAAAACTTAGAGATAAAAAGAAGTGATAAGTATTTAGAAAAGTGAGGAAGTAAAGTAAGAGAAGAAGATAGAATTTCAGCTTTTAGAGTTACTAAAACTTAGAGATAAAAAGAAGTGATAAGTATTTAGAAAAGTGAGGAAGTAAAGTAAGAAAAGAAAATAGAATATAAGCTTTTGAGTTACTAAAACTTAGAGATAAAAAGAAGTGATAAGTATTTTGAATAGTGAGGAAGTAAAGTAAGAGAAGAAGATAGAATTTCAGCTTTTAGAGTTACTAAAACTTAGAGATAAAAAGAAGTTATAAGTATTTAGAAAAGTGAGGAAGTAAAGTAAGAAAAGAAGATAGAATATCAGCTTTTAGAATTACTAAAACTTAGAGATAAAAAGAAGTGATAAGTATTTAGAAAAGTGAGGAAGTAAAGTAAGAGAAGAAAATAGAATATCAGCTTTTAGAGTTACTAAAACTTAGAGATAAAAAGAAGTGATAAGTATTTTGAATAGTGAGGAAGTAAAGTAAGAAAAGAAGAAAATAGAATATAAGCTTTTGAGTTACTAAAACTTAGAGATAAAAAGAAGTGATAAGTATTTTGAATAGTGAGGAAGTAAAGTAAGAGAAGAAGATAGAATTTCAGCTTTTAGAGTTACTAAAACTTAGAGATAAAAAGAAGTGATAAGTATTTAGAAAAGTGAGGAAGTAAAGTAAGAAAAGAAAATAGAATATAAGCTTTTGAGTTACTAAAACTTAGAGATAAAAAGAAGTGATAAGTATTTTGAATAGTGAGGAAGTAAAGTAAGAGAAGAAGATAGAATTTCAGCTTTTAGAATTACTAAAACTTAGAGATAAAAAGAAGTTATAAGTATTTAGAAAAGTGAGGAAGTAAAGTAAGAAAACAAGAAAATAGAATATAAGCTTTTAGAATTACTAAAACTTAGAGATAAAAAGAAGTGATAAGTATTTTGAATAGTGAGGAAGTAAAGTAAGAGAAGAAGATAGAATTTCAGCTTTTAGAGTTACTAAAACTTAGAGATAAAAAGAAGTGATAAGTATTTAGAAAAGTGAGGAAGTAAAGTAAGAGAAGAAGATAGAATTTCAGCTTTTAGAGTTACTAAAACTTAGAGATAAAAAGAAGTGATAAGTATTTAGAAAAGTGAGGAAGTAAAGTAAGAAAAGAAAATAGAATATAAGCTTTTAGAGTTACTAAAACTTAGAGATAAAAAGAAGTAATAAGTATTTAGAAAAGTGAGGAAGTAAAGTAAGAAAAGAAGATAGAATATCAGCTTTTAGAATTACTAAAACTTAGAGATAAAAAGAAGTGATAAGTATTTAGAAAAGTGAGGAAGTAAAGTAAGAAAAGAAGATAGAATATCAGCTTTTGAGTTACTAAAACTTAGAGATAAAAAGAAGTGATAAGTATTTAGAAAAGTGAGGAAGTAAAGTAAGAAAAGAAGAAAGAATATCAGCTTTTAGAGTTACTAAAACTTAGAGATAAAAAGAAGTGATAAGTATTTTGAATAGTGAGGAAGTAAAGTAAGAAAAGAAGAAAATAGAATATAAGCTTTTGAGTTACTAAAACTTAGAGATAAAAAGAAGTGATAAGTATTTTGAATAGTGAGGAAGTAAAGTAAGAGAAGAAGATAGAATTTCAGCTTTTAGAGTTACTAAAACTTAGAGATAAAAAGAAGTGATAAGTATTTAGAAAAGTGAGGAAGTAAAGTAAGAAAAGAAGAAAGAATATCAGCTTTTAGAGTTACTAAAACTTAGAGATAAAAAGAAGTTATAAGTATTTAGAATAGTGAGGAAGTAAAGTAAGAAAACAAGAAAATAGTATATAAGCTTTTGAGTTACTAAAACTTAGAGATAAAAAGAAGTGATAAGTATTTAGAAAAGTGAGGAAGTAAAGTAAGAGAAGAAGATAGAATTTCAGCTTTTGAGTTACTAAAACTTAGAGATAAAAAGAAGTGATAAGTATTTAGAAAAGTGAGGAAGTAAAGTAAGAAAAGAAGAAAGAATATCAGCTTTTAGAGTTACTAAAACTTAGAGATAAAAAGAAGTGATAAGTATTTTGAATAGTGAGGAAGTAAAGTAAGAAAAGAAGAAAATAGAATATAAGCTTTTGAGTTACTAAAACTTAGAGATAAAAAGAAGTGATAAGTATTTAGAAAAGTGAGGAAGTAAAGTAAGAGAATAAGATAGAATATCAGCTTTTAGAGTTACTAAAACTTAGAGATAAAAAGAAGTTATAAGTATTTAGAAAAGTGAGGAAGTAAAGTAAGAGAAGAAGAAAGAATATCAGCTTTTAGAATTACTAAAACTTAGAGATAAAAAGAAGTGATAAGTATTTAGAAAAGTGAGGAAGTAAAGTAAGAAAAGAAGATAGAATATCAGCTTTTGAGTTACTAAAACTTAGAGATGAAAAGAAGTGATAAGTATTTAGAAAAGTGAGGAAGTAAAGTAAGAGAAGAAGATAGAATTTCAGCTTTTAGAGTTACTAAAACTTAGAGATAAAAAGAAGTAATAAGTATTTAGAAAAGTGAGGAAGTAAAGTAAGAAAAGAAGATAGAATATCAGCTTTTAGAGTTACTAAAACTTAGAGATAAAAAGAAGTGATAAGTATTTAGAAAAGTGAGGAAGTAAAGTAAGAAAAGAAGAAAGAATTTCAGCTTTTAGAGTTACTAAAACATAGAGATAAAAAGAAGTGATAAGTATTTAGAAAAGTGAGGAAGTAAAGTAAGAAAAGAAGAAAGAATATCAGCTTTTAGAGTTACTAAAACTTAGAGATAAAAAGAAGTGATAAGTATTTTGAATAGTGAGGAAGTAAAGTAAGAGAAGAAGATAGAATTTCAGCTTTTGAGTTACTAAAACTTAGAGATAAAAAGAAGTGATAAGTATTTAGAAAAGTGAGGAAGTAAAGTAAGAGAAGAAAATAGAATATAAGCTTTTGAGTTACTAAAACTTAGAGATAAAAAGAAGTGATAAGTATTTAGAAAAGTGAGGAAGTAAAGTAAGAGAAGAAGAAAGAATATCAGCTTTTAGAATTACTAAAACATAGAGATAAAAAGAAGTAATAAGTATTTAGAAAAGTGAGGAAGTAAAGTAAGAAAAGAAGATAGAATATCAGCTTTTAGAGTTACTAAAACTTAGAGATAAAAAGAAGTGATAAGTATTTAGAAAAGTGAGGAAGTAAAGTAAGAAAAGAATATAGAATATAAGCTTTTAGAGTTACTAAAACTTAGAGATAAAAAGAAGTGATAAGTATTTAGAAAAGTGAGGAAGTAAAGTAAGAAATGAAGAAAGAATTTCAGCTTTTAGAGTTACTAAAACTTAGAGATAAAAAGAAGTGATAAGTATTTAGAAAAGTGAGGAAGTAAAGTAAGAGAAGAAGATAGAATATCAGCTTTTAGAATTACTAAAACTTAGAGATAAAAAGAAGTGATAAGTATTTAGAAAAGCGAGGAAGTAAAGTATAAAATTGATATTGAAAATATGACTAATATAAAAGAATTTAATTAGCATATTATTCTAAGAGTGAAAGAACAATTTTTATAAGAATGTTTTTAAAGGAATACACGGATGCCTACAGCTTAAAGATACGCGTAATAAATTTTAAATAATCAAAGTGTACTTCCTGAAATAACTTATACTAAGTATAACAGGCATAGAGTATAAGACATAATTTCTATTTTCAAGCTGAGGACATTCACCTATAATTTCTAATACGAACTTAGTTTGCGTCACATAAGCACATAAAATGGAATTGATGTGTATGTGGTTTAGCTCATGATGAACTCGATCATATATTTGAATGTACTTTATATAAAGATTTCTTTTAGGAATTATCTAATCGAAAAATATTTAATGACAAAGATTATAAAAAAATAATTCTTTATAACTAAAATTATATTAATTCAAACTTTCCAAAAAGTAAAACCCCCAAGATTGACAAATATATTAAAAATTTTCATCAAAAATTGCTTAAAAAAGTGATAGAAATTTAAAAAATTTAGCAGTTGAAAATAAAAGAAAAATTGATGGGAGAAAAAAATATTTTAAGAAAGAAACTTAAATATTGGTTGCGAAAACAAATAAGAAGAAAATTGAAAATAAGAAGAGAGAGAGGAAAATGTGAGAACACGATTTAGAACCAATATAGAAGAAACAAAAGAACAGGAGTAGGAAGAATTAACTAGAGGTTGATAATAAACTTACATAAACTCTTATACTTAACATAATTCGCATGAAATAAACTATAATTAGTGTAATTATGTCCCAATACCCAAAGTATTGAAACTTTTTTATCTTATTATTATTAATATTAAAAGTGTCTGTGGTGTCTAATCAATCACCACTTAATAAAAGTTTTGGAATTTAAATCTAGTTTTTTACGAACTAGCAATCGTGAGTCTTGCATTCCAAATTCTCTTTCTCATTCCGTTATTAATTCAAATTAAGTCTTCTGGTTTTACTTGTTTAGAGGTCTTCTTCAATCTGTAAGGTTAAACTTTTTCATTGCACCAGATCTAGTTTTTCTTTTTTATTTATTATTATAATTATTTCTTCCAAGATTTCTCCTTGTCTTTTCTAAATTGTTAAAATTCTTCCAAAACTCATTTACTTTTACAGTAGTAGCATAATTTCTAAATCTTGAGTTTGAGCTCAATTATTTTCGCTTTTTGAGATATCTTCTCAATCTCCATCTTATCGGAATTTACCTACTTTAATGCGGTCTGCTAGCTCTCTGATTTTACAAGATTCTTTCAATCTGCTGACTCTAATCTTGTATCCTTTTTACTTACGAATTAGTCTGACTAAACTGCTCCTGCTGATAATTTAATAGGGCATCAATCTCACTTTCTTTGCTAGCCATCTGAGATCTAAAGTATCTTGCAATCCATGCTGGATCTTCTGTGATCGTTTCTCGTTCTCGTTTTCCTTTCTGAGCTTCCTGACTTCTTCCTAGAGGTTTAGGACCATTTTGATGAGCTGCTCCATACTCATCTAGCCAGAAGGATTGACATCAAAGACCTCATGGTGAAGGACAAATTTCATCTACTTCCTTGGCTACTTCTCCAACGTTGGCGTTTCAGTATATGTACCTTTCTTTTATTTTTTCCATTCTTCTTGTTATATTCCAGGTTATTAGCAGAATAAGGTTAGGATAAGAAGGCTGAGGAAAAGAATTTTCTAGATTTCTTTTCTTCTTCATGAAAGTGGTATAAAATCCCGTTTTGAAACTTTCAATTTTTAAATTTTTAAGTTTATGTTACAATTAATTAAATTAAATATAACTTAGGAATGAAATCTTAAGATAATATAAATTATAAAATTCACAATATAATAATATATATACATAACTAAAAGTAATATAGATAGAAAAATAATAAGCAAAGAAAAGATGGATTTAGTACTTCTGTAATTAGAATAATTTATGCTAAAAATAATCCTGATATAAGGAATCAAAAAAGTTAAAAAGATATATTTAAAATATTTTGTGAAGAAATATTCTATCCAAAGCAAGTTTATGGCTTAATTTATTAGAGTCATAAGAAGAGAAGAATTAAAGTTTCGAGAATGAGAAAGTAATTTTTGTTAAAAAATAAAAAGAATGAAAAAATTGAAAAATATAAAATTAGACCAAATATCTAGTAATTAAAGTATTGCTATAAAATAATAATGAACATAAACTTAATAAATAACATTTTAATCGCGAGTAAATAAACATTTTTATTCTTTTTATTAGCAATAAATTTTGTTTGGCTATAGTCTTAAATTCTTAAGATTATATTTACTATTTTTTCTATAAAGAAGAAGGGAATAAATTTATAAACTATAAGTGATATTTAACTAATTTAAATACAGTTTTTCTTTAATTTTATTTGGATTAAGTACTTTAAAAATTAAAGTTAGTCTGAAATTAGCTTCTGAGAAATTAAAGTAAGTTAGTATTTTATTTTAATACTTAAATTAAGAAAATTATGTTTAAAAATTCATTTCAATCTTGTTGAAAGAACATTCCAACTCTTACCTTTTATATCATATAAATAGAGCAACCATCCATTTTTTATATATCATGAATAAATTTTAAAATCATGTAAAAAAGGTAAAAAGTTCGGATATAGCAAAGTAATATTTCAGGAAAGATTGGACCATGTTCTGACATCTCTTTAAAATCGTAAATAAGTGTTTTATCTATATACTAATAGTAATCATATATTATTATCCCATTTATTTTCTCTACAAAGCTACTTAATACGATATGAGATTATTTAAATAAATTATCATGATGAATTCATCTATCTAAATTACATTCGTATTAATACATATCTTTACTCATTCTTGGACCATATCCACCTATATTGTAAACACTTTTATTAGCATAAATACAACTATTTCCTTTTCTACTCACAGGACATGGTTTTATTTATTTAGATTTTTGAGTATTCAAATTAAAAGCTTCACATTTATAACTACCTAAATAATGCATATTTTAAGTTATACAGTATAAAATTCTATTCCGGATCTCATAAGTTATCTTAAAGCTTTTTTCATAATTATTAAGAGTTTAAAACTCTCTTTTTTATACTTCTTTCCTGAAAAATAAGATACTACTATTACTAGATATCACATAGTTTAAATTATCAAACTGAAATAAAAAATGAAACCATTAAGCTGTATCAGGGCCTTGGTGTATAAAGCAAACTTTGCTAGAAACGTTGCAGTTTAAAATAGCTTTACGTTATGATTGTAAAATGATATAAGTGTTATTGAGATAGCATAAGTTAGGTAATATTTCGTATTTGAGAATCATTAAAGGAATCTTAGAAAAAAGTTATCCTGATTAAGTTTAGTTAGACTATTTTAATACATTTCTTAAGAAAATAGCTTTAGTAAGTAAACTTTCTTTGGTAAAAGCTGTACTATCCATTTAATTATTATAAGATAATATTTGATAGTTATAAAAGAAAATTCTTAGATAATAAATTAAATTAAATATTATAAAAAGTATTTTTATTTAGCCTATTTATATTTTAACTTCAAAAAATACTTAATAAACTAAATTGGATTATAGAGCGCGTAGCACTCTAGTTGGTGCACAGATCTTTAAATTTATTTTATTTAATGTCGAAAAATAAAATTTTATGGTTCTCTCTTTCCTTGTTTTCTCTTCTTGCAGTACTTCCCTGTAATTTTTCCTTCCAAAGCATGGGATGCAATATGTGATTACGGGTACATCTTTCCCCGACCTATGATGAAAAAGGTTTTCTCGTAGCATTCAGAGTTCTCCATCTTGTCGAATTTTCCTTCTCTTGTTATTGGCTTCTCTTTCTCCGATTTATCCTACGTCCGCGCTCATTTTTTAGTTACCTTTCTGGACCTCCAAGCAGTACCCGAATGAAAGGACTTTCCACCCTATTTAAAATATATATTTAATAAATCTTAATTACTATCACAATACATTTACTAGGCAATAATTGAATTGATTTAAGTCTTTCTTTTATGTATTCAATATAATTTTTTATTTGGGATTCTTTTTATAAGGAGTAAACGTTCATAATATTATTTATAAGAGAAAGTAATAATATATATAGTTAGAACTAAAAGAGTTATTTTTATTTCTATAGATAAAAAATATTAATATTATATAAATAAATAGGGAGGAGCGATCCTCCAACTGAAACTGACTTAAACTCTGGTACCAGGAAGTACCCCATAGGTGAAGAACCAGTTAAGAGAAGATAAGATAAGATAAGATCGAAGAGGCATCAAGTAGCATTAATGACGAAAGATGCCAGATACTAAGGCCTCTTAGGGTATTCCGATCGCAGCCCTATAGAAGACAGAACTGATAAAGGAATGCTAGCACTGTGGAAGACTTCAATAAGTAATTTTTTAGCTTTAAAAATCTTTATTAAAGAGCTGCGCACCATTGAGGTGCTACGCGCTCTATAATCTCATTTATTTATATAAATATTTTTTTAAATGTTTTGATAGTATTATATAAATATAAGATGACTAATTATTAAATTCATAAGAAATTAATAAATTTCTTAAATAATAGTATATCTTCAGCAAATTGAACATATTTTACTATATTTTATATACCTTGAATTATTATTATTTTCTACAGATAAGAAGCAATCTATTTCTTGATTATTATCATTCAAGAATTTATAATATGAAATTTAGTGAAAATTATTTGTTTATTTATATCTATCTTTTTAAATGTCTTTTATTAATTTAATATTGTCTAAATTATGACAGATATAGTTTAAAATCATTCACTTATTTATTTAAGTTTCTTATTTTTATTTTACTTGAAATTTTAGATATTTTTAAATGATTTTATTTTCTGATTACTCTCTAATCAAACAGTCTATACTAAAGTTTATTTTTAAATTTAATATCTAAAATGCGTTTAATTGCTCAATAATTATTCTTGAATTATCTAATTAATTTTAGTTTATTTAATGTTAAAATTCGAGATTGAATAAAATATTTAGTTCTAACTAATCTGTAGGCAATACTAAAATACCATCTATTCTGCAATTCAACGCAGACATTGTGATAGTTAGACCTTAATTTTCCTTATCGAGATCTGATCTTCCTAAGTATCTAAATAGATAAGTTCCTCGTGAAAAAATAAAAAAGGCGCAATTAGCTAAAAAATAACTTTAGTTTCGTGCTCCCTGCATAATTTTCCTTCTGTGCCATATAAAATTGCTAGTTTATATAGTATAGAATCGCAAATAAAATAAAGAATATAAAAGTATTATTAACACTTATATGCAATTTAATAACTTTCATTCTATATAAGTTTCAAATCCTCAAATATAAAACATTAATATAATTTTTATATATTTTATTGTAAAATTAAAAAAACTTAAACTAAACTAAAAAGTCTGGTGACATCTTTAATTTTTAGAATTACTTCCTTCAATTAAAGATGCTTTAGAATTATTAATGAGTTTTTCATCTCCCACTTTCATCTTCATCTTATACTTCAGCTTGATCATCTTAATTATCAATTTATTCCTTCTATTTTTCCACTTCCTCTTTCAGCTCTTCTTGTTATTCCTTTTCTTCCTCGTTCTCTTCACTATTTTCTTGTATATTTTATTGTAATTATATAATAATTTCCCTTCATTATTCCATCTAAGTTAAATTGCTTTCATAAATCTTTTTTGATTCTAGCTTTAATTAAAATTAGTTATATTAACAAACTAAATTTTTAATTTTAATTAAAAAACTTAAATCTAACTTTATATTCCCAAAGCTTATTTTTTGTTTATTAATACTTATAAAAAAACTAACTTTTTTATAAATTAAGTATATATTATTTATTTAAGCATACTACTATATTAGTTTACATTAATATAGATTTATTAAATAGTTAGTTTCTATAAGAGATTATTCTAAAAAAGTATTAAGTATTTATGTGTTTGCTTCTACAGATTTATTTTTTTATTGATTTTCCAAATTATTGGATTAGATTAAATATAAGTTATTATATTTAGCTTTTAACAAAACTTAGTAGTGTTAGATAACATCTTTTGCTATTATACTTATTTTCGAAATCTGTATAAATAATAGAAAAATCGCTGGTTTCTAGAAGGGTTTTTTATCACTTCTTTAGAGTAGAAGAAAAAACCAGAAAAAAGTTCTCTTGTATTTATCGCTTTTCCTAGTAAATTTAACCATAGATAAAATGGAAGAATTTAAGAAAAATCTAAACTCCTAAAAATTAGAATAAAGGGATTTTCTTTCTTCAAAGGACAAGAAGAAACTGATAAAATATTCCAAACAGAAAAGTTAACACATTTCTCCATGCCACCATAAAAAATGAAGAAGAAACCTTTCAACTGAATCATTGAAACAAATAAGTAATAAATAAAAAATAAACGAAGTAGACTAAGATCGAAAATTAATAACAGATACTACATGTTTTATCTAGATGATACCATGTGCTAGACAAAAGAGCTAAAGCCGGATTTTATGAATGAACGACAATATTAAAGAATGATATTTGAATAATGAGAGAACAAGACGAGAAAAATTGAGTAAAATTAGATTTAAGATTCAAATAATAGAAGTAAGTTTTTAGAAATCTTTATAAGAAACTCCTTAAAAACGGAGAAAAAGAAAAGACATTTCATAGAATAGTAAAAAGATGCTACATCTGCAAAAGCACTTGAAACTTATGATGGAATACTCTAAATAAAAATAAATAAGTTGAATATCTGAAGAAATATTAACTTTAGCAACTGGAATAAGGAATGACAGAATCTTTTCCATCGGGAAATGGGAAAATCTGGAAGAAAAACGAAATTCTTAACTTAGAATATAAAAAAGAGTAGGAGCAAGAAAAATATAATACAAAGATAGAAAACGCAGGAATGGAGATTTTATACATTAATAGCTTCGATCAAGCCGAAAGGCGAATAATTTTTTAATGAAATAAATAATTTTTAAATATTAAACTCGAAATAGAAGCAGAAAGATCTGAGCAGTAAGTTAGAAAAGATAAAAGAAAATACAAAATTTACAGTGCTAAACGAAACTAAGAGAATAATGGAATGATTCATTGATAGTCGAAGAAGAAAAAACTCAAGAAATAAACCTAAACGAGAAAAAAAAATGTTATTACTGTAATTCTCGTATGTTTCTGGGAAAAAGATGTAGGTTTTTCGATTTTAATAAGAGTACTGAAAAGAAAAAATATGGAAGGCTTAAAGAAAGGTTTCTACACCACCTCCAGGAAATAGGAGAGGAAACCAGAAGCCGCTCTTAATCAGTCGTCTTACACTTAACCCTAATCTTCTTCTTAATAAGACTAAACTCCGGTGAAGTAATTTTAATCTTCCTTACCCAGGGAAGAATACCCAATTGCTAGGACAAGCCATGAACTCACTCCGTCAACGCAGGAAAAGCCAAGGAAGCAGCCTAAGTCGGCTCTACATTAGGAGGTGTCGGAAGTCTATCCATCCGGGTAGTTGAGCATAGAACAACTAATCAAGGTAGTCATAAACCTATAGGAAGAGGTTAAGAAGCTCAAGAGGGAAAATATGAAGCTAATGGATTTAATTGAGCAACAGGACTCAAGAGAGCTTTGAATGGCAAATTGGGAAAGGGAGCTTGACACTCTCTGGAAGTATCAGTAGGAAGAATTGAAACAGATGAGCGCCTCAATAAAGACGATACAAGATTAGAATAAGGAAATAATATTAAGTTAGAGACAAGAAATTCCTAAGATCGACAAAATGGAAATAGAAGAAGAATAGGTAATCAAGATGGAGCCGGCTAGAAAGATAAAGAAGAAATGTTAATTTTGTAAAAGCCAGAATCATCCGTGCAGAAGATGCAAGAAATTCTAGAAATTCAAGAAAGAATACTGAATTAGAGAAGAAAAGGAAAGGAAGAAACTGTATTGCAATAAGACGGACAAATATACAAGAAAAAATAAAAACAATCAAGAACTTCAATAATAGAGAAGATGAGAATTGGGACAAGAGAGAATCAAGAAGAAAAACCACCAAGATTAAAAAACTTTTATTTTATGCGGCGAATTGAAGCTACCGCAGAACATTTAAATTGAATTGAATTGAATAAGAGTATTGAAACTGCTAGAAGAAACCGGAGAATAAAAAGAAGAGACTTCTTAAGATATAACTAAAAAGAGAAAGAGAAAAATTATTTTGCAACAAATTGGAAAAATGATACTAGAAAAAAAGATCAATCATTATCTAGGCGCAATAATATCTCAAAAATATTTGCATAGTAAGCAGAAGAGTTTTAGAGATTTTCAAATTTTTATATTTAGACTTTAGAAAATCTAGAGGTTAGCAGGAAAGAGATTGAAATACCTCCAAGAGAGCCGGACATTTAATTATAATTTTAATTTTTGTTTTTATTTAAAATGTTAAATGCTAATTTAAAGGTTTTTTCCATTAAAATATTTATAATATATTATATTTATATTAATATTTTATTATATAATTGATTTTAAATAGGGAAGAGAAATTCTTCCACTGTAATTGAAAGAAACTCTGGTACCAGGAAATATCCCGTGTGAAGACCTGAACAAGAATCTTGGAAGAAGCCAAGGATGTCAAGACCGAGGCATCAAGTAACGATATGTTGAACGATGCCTGAGAATAATGTCTCTTTAGGGAAGCACTCCGACACTGGCCCTATAGGAGACAAGAACTTTCAAGGGATGCTAACAAAGGGAAGAATGTAATGTAATACGTTTTTTAAACTTTAAAAAACTTTAATTAAAGAGCTGCTCTGCTATCGTAGTGCTACGCGCTCTATAATATTTGCTTTTTTACATTATACAAATATTTATTAAATATGGTGCCCTCGAACGAATATGTTTCTGCTTGCTTACGCCAATAACTCGATTAGAAGGTATCCATCTAGAAAGAAAAATGGTATGAAGTAAGCAGTTTTAAGTTTCCCAATTCTTAACTTGAACTGAAAGCCACTGCTCGAGTATTTACTAGAGTATTAGACATCTTCTTTGGCAAAAATAATTCAAATAGTACGAGAATGGAACCATGGAGAAAAATCAGAAGTCATCTTATATGGAAGTGTGGAAGCTATTTCAATTTAATATATTTATATTTTGTAAAAAGAATAATAACAGGCAATCAAATATAATTAAGGAGCTAAAAGTATACTTTAATTTTAATTTTTTTTTCAAATTTTATCCCTTATACCTCTAATATAATTGATTACTATCTTACTTTAATTCGAATAAATCGCACTGATTTATTTCTTAGCTCAATCACATTAATCATTCTTTTATTTAAAAAATTAAAAATTGAGATAATTTAATAGTCTAATAACATGAATATCTAATTAGTCTATTATTTTACTTATTTAAACTATGAAATTTAATTTTACTTTTTTTAATTTTTTAAATCATTTATATTATAATATATTAAATAATTATCTAGCAATATGAGCATATCCAGATTTTTTTATATTTTATCTTCATATCATCACTTTTATTAACTTTTAGATTCATTATTTATAAATTCATTTTTAGCTTTAAAAATAAAAAATAATTAAATCTAATAATTTTAAACTTGAATATTCATTTTATAATTATAGTTTGATGCATTTTCTACTTCTACCTAATTATAACTTTTAATATAATCTAGTTTTTAATTTTTAAATATATTAATATTTTTGAGATTTTTATATGAGCTTTTATTTCTAAATAATAGAAGAGAAATATGAGGTTATTGCAAGATAATAGCATTAAGGGTGTAGTGAATTATTTTAATTTAAATTTTTTTGATTCTTATAAATCTTTAATATATTATAATAATAGGAATGAATTATAGTGATGCCACCCTTATTGGGTTCATCTCTTTTAAAAATTTTAATAGCTTTGTTAAATTTTCCATTTCCAGTTATCTTTTGGCTCACTTTCTTAAAGTACATATCTTGGTGTAGTGCGTTTTCCACTCTTGACCATTGGAAACTAATTTCAATCAAGTTCCATTCCAAGTATTTATCGATTTCTTCTTTATTGTGCATACGCAATGTGCATCAGTATTTCACTTCCAATATGCATTTTTTTACTATATACGAATCCTTCTGAGTGCAGATTAGGTTACTTATGGATTTCCATAACTTAAAGCTTTCTAATTCTTATTTTTATTAAAGATTTCAACATTATCTTAAAATATGTCCATATTTCCTGCAGTACCTGCATTATTTTTTATTCTTTACTATAATAATTTTTGCTGGTTAAAGATTTGGTTCCACATCTATGGAATAATTATTTGTAGTATTTTTTAAAATATATTTTCAGTCAATTCTGCTAATTGATTGAATTTGGATTCTATTTGTTCAACTCTCAAATTGACTGGTTGGGAATTTTCGTTTTTTGGTATGCGATTTTTTACTTCTAGTTCTTATACATTTCTTAAAAGTTTAAAATTCTCATATAGCATAACTTTGAGTTCTTGAAGAATATTTTGTTGATCGTAAAACGATTGAGATAGATCCTGTTTAGGATAGACTTATTGCAAGAAATTTTCCATTTTTTTTAATTTTAATATGTTAATATTATTGCCAATGTAGTTAATCTGATAAACTTAAAATTTAAATTGCTAAATCAATTTTATTGATGTCTTTGGTAGAAAAGTGTGTAAGCGTTTGGATCTTGAATATCTTAACATTTTTATACATTTGAATCGTTGAAATAATACCACGTATCATCAACTTTTGCATAAGCATGTAATGCCCATTTTTGCCTGTTTCTATATGATTATTCACTGCATATAAATCATATGAGCATTATTCATTTTTAATTTCAGGAAGAATCTGATTTAAATTTAATTCTTCTGGATATTCTATTTCCTCTTAATTTTTAACTATATCATATCCATTCTATATAAACCTCTTCAATTATATAATTAGTATTTCAGATACTTTATATAATATTATTATTTTTGTTCCATTTACATGAGTTTTACAGTTCTTACAATAGAACTATTTTTATCCTTCTAGATATTCAGTTTATGATTAGTATTTTATGCAGTCATAGAGAGTTGTTTTAGATATTATTTACTAAGCTGGAATATTATTTCAAATAGCATAATTTCTGTACAGAATATACTATTCAAACATCTAATTTTTTTCTTTAAGAGTTATTTTAATCCTAAAATCACTTTTTTCAATGAATTATCCAATGTTTTCCCTTATACTTACTTTAAGTAGATGACCTTGTTAACATCTGTTTTATGAACTACAAAATACGCAAATATTCTTTCTTCTAACTTTGTTTTCTTGATTTCTATTTATTTACAAATCTTTGTTTAAGTCTTATATAACTGATTCTCTATTTTATTCTTCTCTGATACTTACCTAAAAAATTTATAAGACATGATTATCTTATGTATGAAAATTAGAAAAGAATTAGAAATGAATAAGTTAATAAATATCTTTTAAACTTGTCTATCTTTCTATATCTAAAATTTCAGGTATTCCTATTCTTTTTGAGAGATTATTTCAAAAGCTTTTATTTTCATAATAAAATTCTACGAAAGTTCTATAATAAGTTTAAGATTTCGGATAAACTTTGTAACCTAACACTTTTTACTGAGTTAAGTTTGAAAAACTATTTTTTATTGCCTAAAATGTGTCTAAAGTTACTTCTTTGTCACACTAAATTAGTATAATTTCCTTAGCACCTGTTTACTAAGTTAAAAGATTTATAGATTCTACAATTGGTTGGTTCTTTTAAAAATAAATTTATGAATTTCAGGCTTAACCACTAAATTCATTAGGAATTATAGTAATTATTTGTCTTTTGGGAATTTCTATGCCTAATACAGCAAAGGATTCAAATATTACTGATTCTAACATGCATTACTCACACTTCAAAATTGATTTTATTTGTCCATGCATTAAATCTACTATTTTTGAATCATTTCTCTTTCTATATCTATCTCAACATTCTTATGAAACTATTTCATCCGATCTTCCATCACTTGATTTTTCTTCGATATAAGGTTTCATCGTAATTTTGTTTAAATCTTCATGTAAAATGCCAAGTATAAAATTAATAAACTATTAAGAATCATGTTCCTATTCTTTAGTAAACTAATTAGCAAAATTTAGTAATTACTCTCTAAAACTTTGAGGTTTTAATATTCCTTTTTATTATTAAGTTGCTTACTTAACAAGAAACGCAAACTCAGAAGTAAGAACTCCTCCTGTTCCAAACTAATTTTTTGCATTTAGATCCTTTTATCATTAATTAGATAGACAATACTCTACTAAAGGAGTAGTATGTAATAAGCATTATAAAGCTGAATTCATATAGCATGTATTTCCTAAGTTTTCTAATCCTATTAAGCTAAGCTTTATTTATTAAAAGCATTAATGTAGAGTATCTTACTATGAGCATTCTTTTGAACACCATTATAATAAACTACATTACTAGCATTTAAACTAAATCCCATTTTACTTACATTAATAGCATGCTTCTTATATAATGGAGCTTGTTCCTTATTCTATAATAATAGTAGAGTTATTATCTATTTTTAGTTCTTCGAATGTATCTTCCAAGTCATTTATTTTAGAAATAGGAGTTCTAAAAATTTAAATACTTGTAGTGAATGGATTGAAAAACTGCAAAAGGTTGCTAAGTTCAGTTCTTGTTTCTAGTTTTCATACTTTGAAGTCAGTTTCTTAAAAGTATTAAGATATAAAAGATCTTATTGAACTTTACTTTGTGACTTTAAATTTAAAAAAGTATCGTTAACTATCATTCAAATATATTGTATTTAGAAGCAAATATTAAGGCTATATTTCAGAGATTTAACTTGCAGATTAAGTTTGGCTCTAGAAAAATAAATAATCTTCTTGAACCTGCACTTCCTGGTTAAACTATCATGCTTCTATCTATTTTTAATCTTATAAGCTTTGCAAAAATATTTTAAACTTTTGCTAGAAAATGTTTAAAAAGTTTTCTAGTTTTGCTATCTATTAGATCCCTTGAAGTTCAATCTCCTCATATTATTTCCAATCAACTTTTTGCTTACTACTCTTTATCAAGATTGAGTTAGATTAACCAGTCTATAATCTTTCTAAATGAAATTTAAAGCTTAGAATTTGTTGTTTTATTTTATCTTAAGAGTTTAATAGACTTTTAGTAGCAGAATCACTTAATAAAGTTTTTTATATCAAGCTAACAAAACTTTAAACGAATTAGGCTCTTAGTTTTTTAATTTTCTATAGAACTTCTTTGTTTTTTTAGTGCTGCAATTGAAGCTTCTGATATGCATCTTTTATTACTTCCTTCTAATTTTACTGATTTATCAGTTCTTCAATTATTTGTCTATCCTGCTATAAATTTATAGGGAGTATACTAGAGATTTGCTTACAGGAGGAGAATATGCATATAGTTTGCTAAGTTCTTTCGTATTGGTTAAAAATACAGCTTTAGCATAAAATATGAGAGCATGGGAGTTTTAGAGGAATGTGTCTAAGAACATCAAATGGATATTAACAAGACTCACACTACAGAGTGAGGGACATTTTATTATAATGAAGGTAAAAAAGTTAGAATAAAAGGGATTATTATAAACCTAAAATTCTTTAATTTAATAAGTTAGTAAATTGAAGTTCAAAGATTGAAATTAAACTTATTTTAATGAGTCTCTAATATATAATGATATTCATTTTTAGGAGGCTCAGAGACTTACAAGTGTACGAAGAAAAAAAAATTATTTGTTTTAGATTTGATAAAAAGAATATCAATACCTTACATTGATATTTTATGTTTTTTTATTTTAGATATATTACAGATTCAGTTTCTTGATAATTGACTAGAATATTCTAGTAGATTAATTAATGTATAAATCTCTCTTGCTTTGATATGTTGAGCATGGCTTTGAAAAAGAGTTTTTTAAATCTAAGAGAAAAATATTTTTCAACTCTTAATCTTGAAAAGAATTAAAAATCAGATTCTTGGTAATTCTTAAGAAATTTCTAGCTTGTGTTTCATACAATCTTATCATTATTAATTACCTAACTTTTTTAAATTTTTTGCTTTAATGTTTAATATAATTTTGTTAAAGCATTTATATATTTTTATATGCTTATCTATTTTTATTTCTAAACCAGCACTGAGAAAACCTTCTTTAATAACTTTATAGTGCTGCTAAATTTTATCCTTCTAAAAGTTAATCTAAATCTCTAACTGCTGCTTAGAAATCTCCTTAATCTTTTCTAAAAATCTTTTTCTTCCTGAACTAAAATTCCTTGATGAATAATTCAATTTTTTCAACTCTAATTTTAGGATTTTCAGCAATCATTAAGAAACATTAAGCACAAAAAAGCCAATATTTTGCCAAATCTTGAACAGAAGAAGTTCATAAAATCGAATATTCTCTTGGAGTAAAACAAATAAAGCCAACTAAGCTTCTATTAATTTCCATTTTATCAATCTAATAAAACAAAAAATAAATCTCTAGTCAAGCTATTGCTATTATAATAGCTATAGATAAATAAATGTTTAAATAAGATGCATTTAATCCTTTTTCTACTAGTCTTTAAGATTTATTTATATCCTTAGCCACCAAAATTATTTAAGCTATTCTAAAATTATTTTGATTAAGATTCTTACAAAACATACTTACTCTTTAATCTGTCTAGCTCTTAAATTGGATTCTTAGTAAATTAGATTTTCTTTTATGTATTCAGGGTCTCTTAATCACTATTAAGATCATAAGATAATGTAATACATAGAAGTGAGTAGAATATTAGAATTATTAAGCTAATATAAATTTTAGATAAGCTTAATAACTTCCATTTTAATAAGGGAAATAGGAGATAAAAGTTAATTTTAAGTAGTAAAGTTAGAAGGTAGGATTAATATATAAATAACTATAAATAAAAGTATTTTAAATTAAGCAGGAAATTAATTATTTAATTGAAAAGGTTTAAAAGTTATAAGAAGCATGAAATTTAGAATAATAGAGATAGATAAAAAGTAGGATATAGATATATAATATTTAGTAAAATAGCTTATTCAATGTTTTATAAGAAAAATACATTAGAAAATGAATTATATTATTTATAAGCATAGAGAAAAATATAAGATAAACTGGAATTAGCTTTAAAAAATAAATTATTATCTGGTATTATAGCATCCATTTAGAAGAAGTGAGGATTAAATAAAAATAGCTTAAAAATAAGAGAAGTTAAAATAAAATATTAAACATTAAAATAGTAACTTAGCTATCATAAGCACAAGCTAGTTTCAAACCTTTAAAAAAACCAAATATTAAAATAAAGAATCCTATTGATGTTTAATATAAAGCACTTTATTTTATATTATAGCCTTAATAATTAATTTCAAATAACTAAGATCAATATCACTAATATCATCTTTTAATTTACTAAAAATAAGTATAATTATTAATTTGATATACGAATTAAGATTCATAATAGACTTATTTAATAATAAATAAAAAGCTATGTGAAAAAGTTTTAATCTCATTGTTAAATATTTCAAAATACTAAAATTTAATTTCTTAAACTCAAAAGTTTATAAAAGTTGTATTTACCTCTTAATTTTTTTAAAACAATTAAGAATATTTTTTTATCTTTATAAGCAATATAATCTTTATCATCTTAAAGAAAAATCATAAGTACTTATATAGTGTATTAAGAGAAGAATATGTTGCATCTTAATTTAATATTTTATATTTCATCAAATTTTTAGGTTTTATTAATTTATTATTCTTAATCTATTAAAATATTAGTTTCTTATAAAATATCTTTTGAATCTATGGAAATCCTTTTTCTTAACTTTTTCTTTATTGGTTTTCAAACAATTTTCCTTTTTATTCTTAAAGTATAAATTATGACTTATTCGCTCTTTTTATTTATCTTAGAAAGTTCTCATAATATAAATCCTTCTCTTCTATTTCATTTTATTTGTCTACGAAAAATTATGATTCTCCAAATTTTTAATTATATTCTTCATTAATTTATGAAGGGGTTAGAATCATCAAATTTATTTAATCTGATACTAATATCTCTCATTATTGTAGGAGAACGATCTTTTAATACTTTATTTTTTTTATGATAGCCAACATTTTGTTATCGCTTCTTTATTCGACTGAGAAAAAGAAAGTTTCTATTGCTTTAATTTTTGAAATTTTTAGTGAAAGTTTATTTAAATTTTGCTTCATTTGATTATAGGATCTATCTGATCTGCTTTATATACCCAATATACTTTGAAAAGATTATCAACTCTCTCTTTTGAGTCTTTCAAGTAAAGGACATTCCTTAGAAAGTTTTATATTACATTATCTAAGCTAAGCTTTATTTCTCAAATTAGGGAAAAAGAAAATCACATATCACTAATAGAATTTATTTCCTGATTTTTCCCTTTTAATAGCATAGTAAGAAAAGCTAAAAAATTAATGTCAAAAGGATATAAAGAACTAGGGTTTAATTATACTTTTATTTAGAACTAAGTGACAAAGTAGAAGCACAAAGAGTAAAATATTTGATTCTTAAAATAAATAAGATATTAACTTTAAAACTTAATAGCTTATCAATCTTTAAAGGAATAATCCTTATTTTTATATCTATGTCTCCTAATTGTTATTTAAATGATAGCTTTCTTAGAAATATGGAAAAATTAAGCTAAAAACTAATTTGCAAATACTTATTCCTTCATTTAATCTTAATAACCAACCTTAGATAATAAACTTAAGGGTATACAAACATAGTGATTATTGAATACTAATAAGCATTAAGATATTAAATATTTAACTTAGTCTCTTTAACTTGAATTTTCTTATAAAAGCCAATAAGTATATAATTAATGTTTATTTATTTAAATATAATTAATAGAAAAGTTGAAAGAGCTATTAATTAATATTACTTAGTTATTAAATTTTTAATTAATATTTAGTTATTAAAGAGTTCATGGGTTTTGCTTGTTTCTTTTCAAAATACTTTCTTCTAATAAGTTAAAGCTTAAAAGGCGGCTTTCTTTATTTCTTCTTCTTTTCATCTTTAAAGCATACTGAAATATCACTTTTAGTTCTAATTCTTAATTTTACTTTCTTCTCATTTGATTTGAAATGTTTTATACTGTTTAGTTATAATCTTTTGATGCCTCATTCTAGCTTTTTCGCTAATATTTGTTGCATGCTGAACTTTTTTCAGAATAAACTTTACTTTAAGTTACATGAGTATTAAAAGGTTTTTCTTCCAATTTATCTTACGTATGTTTATCACAGTTTAGTAGTAAACCCTTATTTTTGTTTTTCTTAGTGGTTTTCGTTTTAAAAAATTTGTTGAGCCATAAATGATTAGTTTACTTCAAGTTAGTTATGGACTTTTAATTTCCTTTCTTTCTATTCAAATATTCAAATAGATTCTTAACCTTCTCATTACAATTTTATTATCATTTATTATGACTTAGTAAGTATTCTAGCATTTTTAGTTCTATTTAGATGCTCTCATTGCTTAACTAAATTTTGCTAAAGATAGTATACTACAATCCCTTACTTTTATGATGCTTGATTGCCTCTACTATTTACTCTAGATTTTATTCACTAGGAATCATTTGAAATAAGTTTCACTTAGAAATAAAATATAGAAGGTGTAAAGTTTCTAAGTGAGTTAGATTATAGAAAGAAACTAATCTAATCATATCATCTTCTTTCAGTTCTTCCATCTTATTTTAAAATTCCCAAACCTAAGACTGAAAGAAATTATATACCATAATACGTTAGCTTAGTGTAATAAAACTGACTATCTCCTAACTAGTTTTTTCCTCCATATTATAACCTTCTATAATCAATTGTATTTTAATAGAAAAATATTCTTAATTTCTAATAAAAGCTAATAGCTATATTTTTAACTATAGAAAGTTAAAATACACTTAAATTTAGTAAAAACCTTGCTAATTAGAATAAAAATTATGATCATAATATAAATAACTGGAAATATTAGTAAGCTAAATGTATAATTTCAAAGTAGCTAATTGTAGAATTATAAGACAATTAAATGCTTCAAAGAGTATTATAATCATATTTATTTATAAATTAAACTTAATAGATATGAAGATTTTTATTTGACTGCATATGTAGATAAAAAGATAAACTTAATAGAGTTAGCAAGTGACAAAATAATATTTTATTGGATTTTAAGAATATAATTAAGCTTAATAAATATAAATATAAATATAAATATAAAAAATAAAAGCTTAAGAGCAACATTTTAAAATTATATTTAATTCAAAGCATCAATACCAGGATTGTATAACTTTAGTTTGAAAATTAAGGATAAATTCTACATTACTAGTTTAAAAAAATAAAAAAAAGCAATCTTAGAAATATTCTTGATTATTTATTTTATTTTTTGGAGATTATTAAATTAGGCTAAATAATTTTATTTAGTTAATTAATAAATAGGCATTTTTTTAATTTAGCTCTTTGCTATTTAAAAATTTAATAATTTTTTAAACTTCTTAATTTTTTTCCTCTGTATTTATCTTATAATTTTTAAATTTAAATAGAATAGATGTTATATTATATTTAATTCTTGATATTATGGTTCTCTATAGCATTTATATATGTTTTTAATTATTATAATTAGCTCAAAAATAGCTTTTTTATCTTGTAAATAAGATAAGTGGAGACATGAAAATTTAATCAATATTGGACCAAATTAAGTTACTTGCAACTTAGTTTTTTAGGTTTCTAAATTTCTTCTTCTAAACTTATCTGTTTGATATGAAGAAATTCTACTTATAATGTCTTATAATTTAAATTAAAACTGATATATGATGAAGAAACATAACATCACTATCAATAAGCTTTCATATCTTAAGAAAAGCAAAATTATACTATAAATCATTATTTTCTACTTTGCATACCTAAATGATTGAAAATATGATAACATGATGAGATAACTATTAACTTAAATTACTCAAGTTATATCATAAATATAGAGTTATAATTTACTGTTTGTCTAATAGCATTCTTGAAGTACTAAACAGTAAATTGAATTAAAAATTTATTTTAGACAATTAACTATTTAGATAGGACACTTAAATCAACTTTTATATGATCAAAGCCTTTAAATCCTTAGTTATGTAAAATAATCTTGCTTATGGTTCTGTGATAGAAGTTTAAAATATTTAATATTAGTGCCAATGTAATAAAACACAAATCATAAAAGAAATTACTTTAGTTAAAAAGTTTAAATAAACTATCCATCTAGTAATTAGAAAAGCCAATCCTTAATATGTAAATTTGTTCCTTTTTATTTTTAAATATTTGTTTCAAAATGCTTAGATTTAGAAAGGAAGATTGAGATTTCTCAAAATAGTAAAAAGTAAAATTTACTAAAATGAAAACTTTAAAGGAAAAAGGAGTTGCAAAAATCTAAGAATATCTCATTAATAATTTGCTCTAATAAAACCTATTTATAAGTTTAATAATTCATTTTCTATCTAAACTTTATAACTTAAGAAGAAAAGTAACTATAAAATTTAATTCATAAATGATACAATAAAAAAACTAATTAATGAAAGCACTTTCATAATAGTAGAAGTAGTGTAAATATAAATATTTAATGGAGACATAAAATAATTTGTTTATATGAAAAAGTTAAATTTAAGATATTTACCTCTTAATATCATTTTAGCTTATTATAAATTATTTTAAGCCTAGTTTTATTTACATTTAAATAGAATAATAGCAACTTAACTAAAGAATTCTTTATTCTTTAATAAATTTGCAAAAATTTTTTAAAATTATAGTAATTTCAGAAAGTTAGTTTTTGGTTTAGAATTAAAAAAGGATATTTAAAAATGAAATTTTTCCTATTTTATACTATTTCTTATATCCCATATATATAACCAAATATATATAAGCTAATATTTTTCTGCCATCAGAATTTACTAGATCATTCTCTCTTAAAAATTATGATTAAATTTTGTTTCTAGTTTGGCGGTAAAATTATTTAAGATCTTATCCAGAAAACTTAGATTTTATATAATAATATTTATATAGTTAAACTTAAGCTTTATTCTAATGTAAAGAGTTTCTAAGTTAACTGTATACTAAATAAATAAGTTTATATATTTGATAAGCAATATAATAGGATCTTAATAGTTATATAAATACTTTTAATTTTAAACTAAGCAAATAAATAAAAAAACAATGTGAGTAAGTTTAATATGAAATGATAGTAATTTTTTAAATTATAACAATTTTGGTATTAAAGGGTTTAGATTTAATATGAATAGAGAATTAGTTAATATTTTTTTAAACTAGTAATGTAGAATTTATCCTTAGTTTTCAAACTAAAGTTATACAATCCTGCTATTAATGCTTTGAACTAAATATAATTTTAAAAATATTAATCTTAAGCTTTTATTTTTTATATTTATTAAGCTTAATTATATTCTTAAAATCCAATAAAATATTATTTTGTCACTTGCTAACTCTATTAAGTTTATCTTTTTATCTACATATGCAGTCAAATAAAAATCTTCATATCTATTAAGTTTAATTTATAAATAAATATGATTATAATACTCTTTGAAGCATTTAATTGTCTTATAATTCTACAATTAGCTACTTTGAAATTATACATTTAGCTTACTAATATTTCCAGTTATTTATATTATGATCATAATTTTTATTCTAATTAGCAAGGTTTTTACTAAGTTTAAGTGTATTTTAACTTTCTATAGTTAAAAATATAGCTATTAGCTTTTATTAGAAATTAAGAATATTTTTCTATTAAAATACAATTGATTATAGAAGGTTATAATATGGAGGAAAAAACTAGTTAGGAGATAGTCAGTTTTATTACACTAAGCTAACGTATTATGGTATATAATTTCTTTCAGTCTTAGGTTTGGGAATTTTAAAATAAGATGGAAGAACTGAAAGAAGATGATATGATTAGATTAGTTTCTTTCTATAATCTAACTCACTTAGAAACTTTACACCTTCTATATTTTATTTCTAAGTGAAACTTATTTCAATTGATTCCTAGTGAATAAAATCTAGAGTAAATAGTAGAGGCAATCAAGCATCATAAAAGTAAGGGATTGTAGTATACTATCTTTAGCAAAATTTAGTTAAGCAATGAGAGCATCTAAATAGAACTAAAAATGCTAGAATACTTACTAAGTCATAATAAATGATAATAAAATTGTAATGAGAAGGTTAAGAATCTATTTGAATATTTGAATAGAAAGAAAGGAAATTAAAAGTCCATAACTAACTTGAAGTAAACTAATCATTTATGGCTCAACAAATTTTTTAAAACGAAAACCACTAAGAAAAACAAAAATAAGGGTTTACTACTAAACTGTGATAAACATACGTAAGATAAATTGGAAGAAAAACCTTTTAATACTCATGTAACTTAAAGTAAAGTTTATTCTGAAAAAAGTTCAGCATGCAACAAATATTAGCGAAAAAGCTAGAATGAGGCATCAAAAGATTATAACTAAACAGTATAAAACATTTCAAATCAAATGAGAAGAAAGTAAAATTAAGAATTAGAACTAAAAGTGATATTTCAGTATGCTTTAAAGATGAAAAGAAGAAGAAATAAAGAAAGCCGCCTTTTAAGTTTTAACTTATTAGAAGAAAGTATTTTGAAAAGAAATAAGCAAAACCTATGAACTCTTTAATAACTAAATATTAATTAAAAGTTTAATAACTAAGTAATATTAATTAATAGCTCTTTCAACTTTTCTATTAATTATATTTAAATAAATAAACATTAATTATATACTTATTGGTTTTTATAAGAAAATTCAAGTTAAAGAGACTAAGTTAAATATTTAATATCTTAATGCTTATTAGTATTCAATAGTCACTATGTTTGTATACCCTTAAGTTTATTATCTAAGGTTGGTTATTAAGATTAAATGAAGGAATAAGTATTTGCAAATTAGTTTTTAGCTTAATTTTTCCATATTTCTAAGAAAGCTATCATTTAAATAACAATTAGGAGACATAGATATAAAAATAAAAATAAGGATTATTCCTTTAAAGATTGATAAGCTATTAAGTTTTAAAGTTAATATCTTATTTATTTAAAGAATCAAATATTTTACTCTTTGTGCTTCTACTCTGTCACTTAGTTCTAAATAAAAGTATAATTAAACCCTAGCTCTTTATATCCTTTTGACATTAATTTTTTAGCTTTTCTTACTATGCTATTAAAAGGGAAAAATCAGGAAATAAATTCTATTAGTGATATGTGATTTTCTTTTTCCCTAATTTGAGAAATAAAGCTTAGCTTAGATAATGTAATATAAAACTTTCTAAGGAATGTCCTTTACTTGAAAGACTCAAAAGAGAGAGTTGATAATCTTTAAAAAGTATATTGGGTATATAAAGCAGATCAGATAGATCCTATAATCAAATGAAGCAAAATTTAAATAAACTTTCACTAAAAATTACAAAAATTAAAGCAATAGAAACTTTCTTTTTCTCAGTCGAATAAAGAAGCGATAACAAAATGTTGGCTATCATAAAAAAATAAAGTATTAAAGATCGTTCTCCTACAATAATGAGAGATATTAGTATCAGATTAAATAAATTTGATGATTCTAACCCCTTCATAAATTAATGAAGAATATAATTAAAAATTTGGAGAATCATAATTTTTCGTAGACAAATAAAATGAAATAGAAGAGAAGGATTTATATTATGAGAACTTTCTAAGATAAATAAATTTTTAAGACGAATAAAAAGAGCGAATAAGTCATAATTTATACTTTAAGAATAAAAAGGAAAATTTTTTGAAAACCAATAAAGAAAAAGCTAAGAAAAAGGATTTCCATAGATTCAAAAGATTTTTTATAAGCAACTATTATTTTAATAGATTAAGAATAATAAATTAATAAAACCTAAAAATTTGATGAAATATAAAATAATAAATTAAGATGCAACATATTCTACTCTTAATACACTATATAAGTACTTATGATTTTTCTTTAAGATGATAAAGATTATATTGCTTATAAAGATAAAAAAATATTCTTAATTGTTTTAAAAAAATTAAGAGGTAAATACAACTTTTATAAACTTTTGAGTTTAAGAAATTAAATTTTAGTATTTTGAAATATTTAACAATGAGATTAAAACTTTTTCACATAGCTTTTTATTTATTATTAAATAAGTCTATTATGAATCTTAATTCGTATATCAAATTATTAATTATACTTATTTTTTACTAAATTTCATTTAAATTTAAATATATAAGATATTTATATTTAAGTATTTAAGAGTTAGATGCTTTTAATTATAAGATCCGAGGTAGTATAGTGGCTAGTATTTCTGCCTGTCACGCAGACGACCCGGGTTCAATCCCCGGCCTCGGAGTTTTTTTAATAGATTTCTAAGAACAACTAAATATTTTAAACTTGATTAAAGCAATTCTAAGTTAATTAATTTTGAAGCTAAACCTCTTAAAAATATTAAACTATTTAGATTTGTTTACTATATGTTTACTAATATTCATTTTTATTTAAATATCATCCAGTTTCTTTATTAATTTTAATTTGACAACATTATTTTCTTATATTAAGATTTTATAAAGTTTATACTTATAAACCTATATTTCCTATTTAAAAATCATTTCTTTATTTATTTTTTTATTTTTGATTATGTCATGCAAAGACTTAAAAAGATATACAGATTTTTAGATGTTTAAAGCTAGAAAGTTATGAAGCAAATTAATTTTCTTATTCAAATAAAATAGATATGATAGTTAAACTTAATATAGTCCTCTTTAAGAGTGAAAATTAAAACTTAAAAGTAAAGCTTATAGCCTTTAATATTTTAAACTTTTTCTAGTAGATAAATACTAAAAATATTAAAATATTATTGTATATTGACTTAGGTTTTATATGAGAAATATTAGTACATTTCAGAAGCTACTTGAGAAGTTAGAAAATGTTTAATATTTTTGAAAGCTTAAATTAAATTTTGTTAAATTATTTCATTTTCTATATTTTCTAATTTAGGTAAAATAAAAATTTTAAAATAATTAAAAGTAAAAAATAAATAATATTATTAGATATTTATGAGTTAAGCAGGTAGACAGAAACCAGAGTTAATTCCATGTTAAAAATAATTGAAAAACTATTAATAATTAATAGATCAAAAAAAATTGAAGCCTTAGAAAAATAATTAAGTCTTAACTTTAATTAATTAATTTCAACTAAAAAAGTTTTATGACCGGAAACTCCTTTCTGATTGCACGACCTGACGCTCTCTTTTTATGGAATAACGGGGATATCCTGTTTTGCTCCAAGCACAGCTGCTAGGGAGCTCCATCGCTATGAGCAGCCAGGCTTCAAGCCCCTACCAAAAGCGGATAATCTCAAAGACAGCGTTCCCTTCAGAAAATGACTCTGACCAGGGACTTTCTCAGCGACAGGAAAGGAACTTGTTCCTAGCCATAAAACCAGAAAGTGTTGTCACGAAGGTCATTCTCAGCTCCCACCATCTTTTCAATTATAAGTCTTAACTTTAAATTAATAGATAAATATTTACTCAAAAGTAAACACATAAAAGAACTATTTAAAATTTTTTAAAGGATTATATCAATAAAAATTAGTAGTCATGAGCTTTAATAAATTGTATAATTTACTATTTATGAAAAGTGGTGAAATATAGTTAAAAAATCTCAAAGCAAACTAATAATCAAAGTAAATAACTATTTTAATATCTCTCAAATTTTTGCCAAACTTGCATATTTTAAGTTTATAATAATCAACATTTTCAAAGTTCATTTTCACAAAAAATGTTTTAACTCATAATAATTAACATCTAATAAGTGAAGAATATTTCAATCTAATTTCAATCTAAATATTACTTATAGTTACTATTAATTTTGTCTTATTTCATAATATAAATTATTAAAGCGATATCTTTCTAGTATGAAGATAAAGCTTAAGAAATATAATTATATAAGCAGGTCTAAGTTTCTAGTAGGATTATCAATTTTAATGCTAACAAGGAGATTTAATGAAGGTACTATTTTAATTTAGGATATTTTTTATAATTTTAAAATTTTAATAAAAGTAGATGAAGAAACAAAAGTTTGGTATCTCTTTTAGAAGAAAATATTAAAGCTTTTAGAATTATTAATGCAAATTATCTTTTCTAAGTTAGATTTTTTTAATTAAATTATCATTTTTTTAGTGAAATTATCATTAACTATCTCTAAAGATTCTATTTAATTTTAAATCAAAAATTTAAGCTTTTATTTTGTTTATTTGCAAATAAGGAAAATTTTCCATTCAATTATAAAGACCAAATATATAAAGCATGAGATTTAAAATGTAGAATACTAGTAAAATTAAAAAAATATTTACCAAAAATCAAATTTCAACTCAGTTTTACAACTACAAAGTCTTCTTAAATTCGTTATATTGATTATAAAAATGAAAAAATTTAGAAAAGTCTTAATCTTATGCTAAAAATAAATAAAAACCTTAGGTTTTCATATCCATTTAGTGTTTTTTAATAATTGTATAAAAAATCTGAATAAATACTAGGAAAATTTAGTTTTAATAACGATTGTATCTAGTGCTATAATAATGATAATATAATTCTAAGAGTTATTAAGATATAAGTACTTAAATGTCTAATATCATTATAGTTATTTAATCTATTTTGATTAATGTTTAAGAATAATAGTTATATTATATATGAAGTTAAAAAACTGGAAGTTTAATCTTTAGCTACTGTTCAATTTTTAAAATTTTGGTGAATTAATTTTGGAAATTTAAGTTACTTAAATGAACTAGGAAATTAGAACATTTTAAAGAAGGAAAAATTATTTAATACGTCTTACTAAGAGATAGTTCTGCAGCTTCGCATTAAAATTTAATATATAAAAGCTAAGCTCTTAGATAGTTAGCTCTTGTTATAAAATTTCTATATTTGAGTGCTTTAAGAATTGATAAAATTTAGAACTATAAATTTAATTTTAATTCCATTTGCTCAGTAAAATAGCAAAAAAATCCAGATAAAATCAAAATTTCTAATTATCTTAATTTTAGTTTTATAAAGTACTAGCTAGATAGTCCTAATAAAGGATAAAGCTTATTAAATAACATTTTCTAATTTATCTGAAATTTACAAGGAATCAGAAAAAGAATTAGTTCATTAGCATCAAACAGAATATCTAGTACTTATATAGAATAAAGTAATTAGTTTTCTCCTTGTTTCTTAGATTTTTTTAAATAAAGTAAACATTTTCTAAAAAGAAAAAAAGTTTAAATCATAGAATAAAAATAGATAGGAGATAATAAAATTGTGGCAACATATTAAGAAGCTAGATGCTTTAAACATATAATCATTAATTTTATTTCTGTTTCGCAAAAAAAATTAAGCTTCAATTGAAGTATTTTCATATCTTCACTCTAACTATTATAATTTTTTAATTATCTCAAAATTGCAGATTATAAAGGTCTGAAAGGCCTTCAAAGGCATTAAAAAGTTATCTTCCCGAATATTTCTAAATGTATCTAGTGAAAGTTATTAGATTAAAATATCAAAATAGAATTTAAATAGAAACTAGATTATTTATGCTTTTGAAATAAATAAAGTAGCCTATCCCTTAGCATTTTAATTTAGTAAAAGTTAAGAGTTCCTTTTATTTATTAATCTCATATTTTTTCATATTATAATAAAAATGTAAAAGAGTTATGCTTAAATAAGAAACTTTGAAAATTTTTCTGACTTGAATGATATTTTCTTTAAGTAAAAAACTAGGAAAGAGAATTTAATTAGTTAGACATTAGATAATAGTTTAAGAAAGGTATAGAATAATATTCAGATTAAAACATATCAAACAAATTCTGCTGCTCCTATTAATATTAATGAAATGGCCACCTAAAATATTCAAAATTAAGTGATGATCTAGCAATTTTGTCCTGAAAATTCGAATGGAAATTTCGAAGAAAAGGATGTCTTACCATTTAAAGAGAACATTCAGAGCATTAGTCATTATATACCTAAAGATACAGTAGAAAAATAAATGAGTTAGTAATAATTAAAAAAAGAAGAAAAATAAGAAGAGTTGACGCAAATTGCTCAAGATGTTTCTGATCTATATGAGATGTAAATAGAATTTTTCTGTGAGATTTGTTAAAAGTAATATAAGAATAAAAAAACTTATAACTCTCATGTCTAAACTAAACACAATGAGACTAAACCATTTTAATGCAACATTTGTTAAAAAAGTTTCAAAAGACCAGATTATTTATAGAAGCACAAATAATCACATAATGAAGACAAAGAAATTACTTGTAACGAGTGTGATCAAAAGTTCAAATCCAAGGTCACCCATGAAAAACATGTTAAAACAGTTCACGCAAAAATTGTATGTGGAACTTGCAAATGCTGCAACAAAGGATTCACTCGTATGGATTATTTAAAGAAGCATTTGCAAAGAGGATAATAAAACTATAAATGTATACATCAAGGATGCGCAAAAAGATTTTCAAGTAAGCAATCGATGGAAAGACACAATGCAGCAAAGCACTAAGGTTGACATCTAGATTTTTATTTTCGTACATAAAGACCCTTAAATATAAGCATATAATAAGTCTTATATTTAGTCTTAAATTATTAAAGTTTTATTTAAAAGAACCTAATTTTAATTAAGATAAAAAGTGTATTAGAGATATAGAAGAGGACTTTCTATGAATCTTATGTTTATTAATTATATTCTCTTATTAAACTTCAAAAACGCTTATTTAAAATATTAAGCTAAACATATAACTAAGGATGGAAATAAAAAAATAGCAATATAAATCAAAAATTCCTCTCATAAATATAAATAAAAAGATGAAGATTCTTTATTTTTTAAGATAATAAATTTATTAAATAATGCAATCTATAAAATCTTATTAATATATCTTAAACATTAAATAGCTTATCAGTAACAAAATTTTCTATGAAGGGAATTTAAAGCAAATCTAGATCATATTACTATCTCTTTTCAAAATCAAATTAAAAGTTTATATTATAAAACTATAAATACTATCTAGATAAATTAAGTTTTTTGTTTATTATTTTTTAAAATTTAGGTTAAGTTTTATATTAAAATGAATTTCATTTTCAACTAATTTTAAATATTCTTCCTTTGGAACATTTTGAAAATAAAAAATAAAATTTATTCTTTCTTTTGAATGAGTTGAAGAAATTTAATAGCAAAAAAGGAAAAAATGATGAGTTAGTCTTAGATAAAAGTTTTAATTATTTTAATAAAACGATGATTTGATTGATTATAATAAAAGAAACTAAAGAACTTATATAAGATAATCAAGGAATTTTAGCAGGGTAACTTTCAGAATTCTTTTACTAGATATAACTTTTGAAATATTCAAGTAATTCTTATCTTCTTCTAAAAGCTTTAAGATTAGTAAATTATCTAAGAAAATAATTATTCATGCAAGGCTTTATTATAAAAAACTCAAATAAATCAAATTTATATAGCTAAATATTTATAAGATACTAAAAGATTGCCTTTAGAAGATTCTTTTAATTAATCTAAAATCTTAATTTTTCAGATGATATTCTTAGATAAAATTTATTAATAATTTTTTTTATTTATAAATATTCCTCTCAATTTATTATATTTCTATAAATATAGAGAATCGGCTTATATATTATTTTAAAATAAAAATATCATTGAATGCTTTTTTATTATTATATCATTTTTTTAAAATCGCCATAGTTGTTTGAAGGTGTACAACAAGGTCATCTTCATCAGAGGTTGGGGAAGTTAAGTACCCATAATCGACTTTATGTCTTCCTCTGCTTTGGTTTGGTCTCGAGACATAAGATTCTTAGACCTTCGACACTGGCTTGGCTTGGTTTATTTTTAATTCTGGAACGAAAAAGAAATAATATTGCGAGCTTCATCAGAGGTGGGGAATTTAAGTACCCATAATTGACACATGTCGTCCTCTTCTTTGGTGATGCAATGAGACACAATCCTGCCATGTCCTTGGACCTCCAACAAGTAGAAAAGATTACGAGTATTCTTAAATTATATCAGTATTAAACATTTTTATCAGTACTGAATAATTATACCAGTATTGAACAAGGTCTACCAGTATCTGATAATTTTATCAGTAACAAACATTCTTGTCAGTATGAAACATTTTTTTTAAAGAGCTGCGCACCAACGAGAGTGCTACGCGCTCTATAATCAAATTTATTTATCTATGAAAGAAAGAATAAATTAATAATTTTTAATCTAAAATAAGATTAATTATGCTTAAAGATTTATTAATTAAATATCAATATTATATTTTTTATTTAAGGATTACTAATAAGTAGCTTAAGAAGATTGCTCGTATTTTATTTTAATTTATAAAATAAAAAATTGTCTAACTTAATAAATTTAAAACTAATTTTAGAAACTTAATTTTCTTAATTTTAGCTTTTTCATAATCAAACATTTATGTCCTATCTAATTATTTGTTTATTTTATAACCTTCTTATAAAACTAATTTTAAAGAGTATAACGAAATTCTCAATTTAATTAACTTCATATATTTAAATTAATTGTTATATATAACAAGTTAAAATAAGGCTTCCTTATATGAGATTCTATCTCTAGCTTACTCAAGCTGTATATTGGAGTAGAAGGTACTAGATATTCAAGTAATAACATGGATGAACAAGTTTTTAGGCTAATTAAGCATAATTTGAAATAAAATCCACTGTTTTGGTGTTCGATTGAGTAAGTGGATATCTATTTAGCGAAAATTTTCTAAGTAAGGCAAGGAAATATAAAATGGCTAGCTTCAAGAAGGGTTTTTTTACCACCTCCTCAGAACAAGAGAGAAAACCAGAAGCAAATATTCTCACTACGTCTTCTTCAACTTAACGCTCTTCTTAATAAAAATAACCAGAACAACAAAATAAATTAGAAGAACTAATAAAAAATACTAAATCCTACAAATTTTAATAAAGCGGACTTCTTCCATCAAAGGACAAGCAGGAACTGAGACAAAAATTCAGAACAAAAAAGTTGACAAAGCTCTCAACGCCTCCATTGAAAACTGAAAAAGAGACCACTCAACTGAATCTATAAAAATAATAACGAAGAAATAAAAAATAAACGAAGAAGGTAAAGTACGATAATTTAATATAGATCCTATTATCTTTGATTTAGACAACATTGAAATAGAACAAATGAACTCTGAATAGATGAAACAGCTGATTCATCTACTTATTAGAAACATAAAAAAACTCGAAGAGGAATTAAAACTCCCAGAAGGAAGAGATGTTTACAATAAGTCAGGATCTGATAAATCATGAAGATGATGACGAAGTCCATATGGTAGACCGAAGAGCTAAAGTCGGAGTCTATGAGTCAATTTAAAATTTAGAGAATGATATCTGAGTAATGCAAGAGCAAGACGAGAAAAATTGAGTAAAATTAGATTCCAGACTTTATTTAATAGAAGAAAACCTGTAGAAGCCTTCTTAAGGAATTCCAATGGAAATAGAGAAACAAGAAAAGATATTTCCTAGATCAAGGAAAAGATGTTACATTTACAACAGCACTTGACATCTATGGCGAAAATGTCCCCAATAGAAAAGAATAAGAATGAATATTTGGAGTAATATTAACTATTAGCAACTGAAATGGCGAGTGATGGAATTCTTCCCATCGGGAAATGGGAAAATCTGGAAAAAAAATTCTTAACTCAGACTATTAAAAAGAGAGAAGTCCAGAAAAAAGAGCACAAGGAACGAACATGCAGGAAAAGAGATTTTATAAATTTAAAACTTCAAATAAGCCGGAAGGCGAACAGTTATTTTAATTATTTAATGATTTAAAGTAGGGCAAGGATAGAACTTTGGAAATACCTCTTATATTAATCTGGATGAAAAAATGGTAGTTAATGAAAAGGTGTAAAACTAAACACGATTAGAGACTTCTAGTATATAAAAGAAGCAATTAAATAAAGAAATAAAATATCCATTCTTTACTAAAATATTAAAAATGAAGATCGAAGCTTAGTTAATTTACGATTGTGAGATAAAAAGAAAACGTTAAAAAAAAACTTTTTATGACTAATCTAAAATTGGCTTTACTAGTTCTTATGAAAGAAGAATAATTAAGAAATCGAAAATATGAACTTGCATTCTCAGATTTAATCTGGTTCAAGTTTTTTTTAATATTTTAAAATATGCAAAACATTGAAGATCCCATTAAAGGAGGACTCGTTTTAATTTATTATTGAAATAATAAAAAGATTTATTTTAGTATTTCCTAATAGACATTTTCTTTAAGAAATTGATAAATTATATTTACTATTTTATTTAAAAAGACAACTTGCAGTAAAGAACAAAGAGATTAAGAAGACATTCAAAATCGAAAAAAAATGAAAATCTTAGTACAAAAATTAAAAATTTTCAAGAGAAAGAAAAGATTAGATAAAAAATTAGATAAATCTTCTTTGCAAATCTTTTGTGAGAACTATATTAAATTATATAGAAGAGAGCATTTTAAATATGGAATTACAATAAATAGTGATAGTTGCAAACGAAAAGGACGAATGTTTAATTTTGGAGATTCATGAAGAAAATAATATTTTAAATATCTTTTGCATGAACGTATTATTTCAGAAAAAGTAAAAAAATGTGAAACTTTTATATTTAAACTTTAAAAAAGAAAACCTATTGATGTATGAAACCACTTTAAACAACTATTATCACTTATAATTATTTTTTTTATAAAATTTTGTAAATTCTCGAAAATTACAAATATTTCTTCGTTATTTATTTAATTTTTTAATATATATTATTAAAATTGATAGAGTTTTATAATATCAAATTAGGTTTATAAACTATATAAATTTTAGTTTATAGATAATATATTTAATTATCATAAAGAAATTTAGAAATCTTCAGTAAATAAAGAAAACAATTAAGTTTTATAATTGATAAATTTATTTTATTACATATAACTAAATAAATAAATAAATTTGATTATAGAGCGCGTAGCACCTCGTTGGTACGCAGCTCTTTACATATCTCAATATATGTCAGTTTCTTCAAGTAAACCTTCAGGTAATAGAAATTCTTCTCTTATTAGTTCCATATCTTCATCATTTTCTTCTTCATTATCTCTTGTTCTGCTGTCTTCTATCTATCTACGTTTTATTGATTCTTTATTACAAGCGTCCATTATTTTTTCTTACATACTTTGCTAATTTTCGTTTCTAATTATTTTCTTCTTGATCAAGTTTTTATACACTCATAAAATTTATCCATTCCCTGTTCTATAATATTTTCCTATTTCTTTTTTTTGATTCAATTTTCTTTTCTATATATAATAAAAAATCTTATATAAGTTTATAATTTTATTTTTAGTAGCTTTTCTCTCATTCAATCTTCTACCAAAATCCATTGCTCAGTGTATATTAAAATAAGTCTGTATCAAAGTCAAACTAATATACTTGCTTTTTATTTCTATTTGCAAAGTAAAACAATTTTAATTTCCTTAAAATGATTATCCATGCTTTATGATCTATTTTCTAAGTTTTTCGTATAAATTAATCCAGAATTTTTACTTTGTAAAAAGCAAGAATCGCAAGAATATTATTTGATAATTGACTTTTAAGAAGCAATCATTTGTTATTTATTAAATCATACATTTAAATTTTTTTTTATGAGTCGAAGCCTCCAATCACGAATATTTCGTTTAATAATCAATAAAGGCTCCAAAATATGATGCTGGATATATTATATTTTAAATTTATTTAAATGTTTGACTATTTTTATCAAAAACTTCACATTAATTAACGTAATCTGAGTAATATCCAGAAATTATAAAAATATTCTACAAGTGATTGCAAATAGTTCCATGATTATATCTACTAAACTTCATTTAAAAGTATCCTTATTTTTATTTTTAGTTATTTAAAAAACTAAACATTTGCCATTTTACTCACTTCCAGATATTAATAAAACTTATTCTTCTATTTGCTCTATTTAAGTATTATCGAATCTTGTCTTTAAAATATCAGTTTAAAATGTTTTAATTTAAGTTTTTCTAAATTATAATCTTTCCTGGTTTTAGTGTAGCTTTTTATATATGATGGATTTTAAATTCCTTAATATCTACTTTTTTATTAGTTTTCCACTATTTTATTCTGTCTACTATTTTACAATTAAGCTTCTTGTAAGATGTTTTAATTTGCTGATTATTTTTATTCTTATAAGCTTTACAAAAATATCTTAAAATTTTGCTTGAAAAATTCTAAAAAATACTCTAATTTTTATATTTACTAGACTCCATAAAGCTCCACTTTCTCATAGAATTTTCAGTTAATTTCTTGCTCTTTACTGTCTTCAAATTCGATTATATCTTTCTCTTCTATAAATATTCTAAATACAATTTAAAGTATCTAATTTATTAGCTGGCTTTATCTTAAGAACTTAATAGCTTTTAAGAAGCAGAATCCTTAAATAGAGTTTAGTACATCAAACTAACAGCACTCCAAATGAAGTAGGCTCGAAGTTTATTAATCTTCTGAAGAATTTGTTTATTTTTTTCGTGCTGCATTTAAAGTTTCTGATATGTATCTTTTATTGCTTCCTTCTAATTTTATTGATTAATCTAGTCCTCAACTATTTATTTATCCTGCTATAAATTTATTGGGTGTATATTGGAGATTTACTTACAATTGGAGAAGGAACAAATAATTTATTAATTTGTTTCATATTAGTTATAAATACAGCTTTAGCATAGAGTATGAGAGCATGGGAATTTTAGAGGAATGTGTCTAAGAGCATCGAATGGATACTAGCAAGATGCACACTCCTGCCTTAGTGACATTTTAATATTAGGATAGTAGGATGCTAGAATAAATATGATTTATATAATTTAGAAATACGTGGATTTTGGTGAACTTATGCTAGCTATTTTATTTTAAAATTATATTATAAATAATTAATTAATCTTTGGATTCTTTTTCTAGATATAAATCCCAGAGTTAAAATTCCTTTTTTGTAATTCCTAAAAAGAAAAAAAAATCCTTATTCATATTTGCCTACATTCCTTTATTTTATTTAATATAAGGTTAAATTGTTAAATTAAAAAGACTTAAGTGTTTTCCTACTATTAGCAGCTTTATTGAAGTTTATTTTTTATATAGTAAATTTTCATAGATTAACAGAATATCTTTGAAAATACCACATTGTAATCTCATTTACCATCTTAGCATTGATTTCTTATTTTATAAATGCTTAAATTTTTAATTTCCTACTTTTAAAATAGATTAAGCTTCTAGAAACTATTATATAATTATTAGATGCTGCTAATGCTTCTAATTTACAATATAATTAATCTCCCTTTCTTAATTTAAATAATAAGCCTTTAGAAATTTCTTATCTATTAGATTTTATTTTAACGCTATCATTTATGTAGTTTTAATATGCTGCTAAATTTATTCTTTTGCTTAAAACTGCTTCTTATTTTAAATTTTTTTGTTTATATCTCTTGCAGCCTTTCTAATTTTTTTTGTTTCCTACATTTGTTATCCTCCAGAAATAATTCAAATTGATTACTTTCTTAATTTAATATTTTAAGTGAATATATAAAAGCATTATTCGCTTTAAATTTTCTGCTTTTATCCGAATCATGAACTGATTCTTATCACTCGAACCAAATAATCAATAAAATCTCCTTTTATTATATTTCATCAATCCGAAAAAATTTCCATTAATTATAATTTACCACAACAAGCATCCGATAAATAAAAGCAACCAAATAAAAAAGCAAAAGTTATATTTCTAAAGCTGGATATAAATCTCTAATTTAATATATTAGAGAATATTTAAATTAAGCATCTTAATATTAAATTAGCTTTAGAAACTATTTTACTATTATTTTCCCTTTTATCGCTCTTCATTATTTAAAAAATATCTATCTAGGCTGATTATTTTTCCTATTAAGAGTCTCTTTATTATTTACATAATTAGATGTGTAATTATAAAAGCCAAAATATCTTAAATATTTATATACTTGGAATTTGGTAGAGATGCTAAGGATCTATTAATTTTTTATAAGAGATTGCATTTTAAAATTAATGATAGAGTTGAAGACTAAAATAAGATATCGAGCATTAATGTATAAAGCAGCTTCTTAGTAATAAAATAGAAAAATAACAGTTTAGATGATTTATTCTAAATGATTAGGGGATAATAAAAGGCAGAGTTAATTGAAAGAATTAATAATCATATATAAAATAAAAATTATGCCTAGCTTTATTATTGATATTGATTATGAGAGCTTACAAATGGAATAACTAATAAGATATAAAATACATAGAAGAAACTTTTGATAACGAAAGATGCTTTGGTTTAGAAAAATAATTAGTCACTATTGTAGTCGAAATTAAAAAAATTAAGAATTAAATAGAAACAGCAATTTAGTAGGTATAAGTAAAATAATTTTTAACTTTATTAAAGAAGCCAAATAATTTGAGTAAAGCTTATTATTTAAATTATAAAATAACGCATCCAATTAAAAAAGAAACAATTTAAAATTATATTTGATAAATAATAAATATCCCTATTTAATTCTATCAAATAGCTATAATATTAGTCTTTATATTCGATAAGCCAAAGAAAAGAGATATAAATCTTTTATTATTTAAAAAAATTATATAAAAGATAGATTAAAAACTTAGTAATAAAAGAAAATTTATAAAATTAATGCCTTCAACTATTTTATTTCAAGAATGAAGATTAATAAATTTTAATTTTGTCTTGCTAAATTTTTATATTTTTGCTATTAAAGCATCGTTAGATTTTAAACTTGAAGTGCATTTTATTTGAAAACTAAAATAAAAAATAAAAGAAATAATTTTACCTTATATAAAGAATGTCAATTATTTAAAAAAAAACTTTAGAATACAAAAAATTTAAATTTCATATATAATTTATTAAAAGAAACTTTAGTGACTACATAATCTATTTTTTCTTTCTGAAAAATTATTTTTTAAAATTATTCTAAATGTTTTTCTTAAATTGCTCAAATTGTTAAAATTATCAATCATAAAACCATTTTTGTTCTATAGATAAAGGATATCTATTTTTTATATTTATTCATTTCATACTAGGCTTTAGCTTTAAGTATAATGAGAAACTTAAATTATTTCAATAAAAATTTAAAGCGTTTTTATTAGATTTTAATCATAACACTAGTTCTTTTTCTCTATTTTTATGAGTTTTTAAAAATATTTATATTTAAAAGTCTTTTATATGTCTTATATAGCTTTAGAAAGAATTAATTTATATTTCTCAGAAGAAAATACTTAATCCTCTTATTTTTCTTAAAAAGGAATTTTTTCTTCAAAATCTTCAATTTATGTCCTTAAAAAAATGTCTTACAATCTATTTTTAATTATTTAATTGCAAAATTAAAAGTTCTAGCTCTATTAATTGTTTTTTAACTAATTTCCTAAACTATTTAAAGTTTACCTTGGTCTTAAAATTTAATTATATTTCTTGCTTTTTATACTTATAAAGATATCTTTCTCTTTTGATTTAACTAGTAAGTATCTTTATATAGAAAATCTATCATTGTTTAAGCTTAATTCCTTTTTTTCTTTACAAGGTATATTTTTTTATTTTTATCCGTAAACTTTGTTTCAAAAATAGAAGTGTTTGTCTTAATTGATTATCCATTTAAACTTAACTAAGAAAAATAAAGGTTTTTATATCTTGAAGATTAAATAAATAACATCTAATTTTATTTTAGTTTAAGTTTGAAAAAGCCAAAGTTAATGATTGTAGAATTAATATACCTATTATAAAAATAAAAAATTAATAAACTTAAAATGAATATATCCTTATTTTTATTTCAAATCATGAATAAAATAATCAAAATGGTGATAATTTCAAAGACAAGAAATTAATAATTTTTTATGTTTTTTGATTTATTCATTCCATCGAAAAATTAACTTTTGCTAAATCGAAAAAACTAAAATATTTCCTAATTTTTTTGCAATAAAGATGATTATTCATTTAGATATATTTTAAGTTTTTCTTGTAAACTTTACATCTAAAATTTTTTTAGATATAGGATAAATAAACATTTGCTTTATTTTTAATTTTTAAGTATAGGTATTTAAAGTTTATGCTTTAATTTTGAATAATTAGTAAAAAAAATTTTTAAATCTGTCTAGTTATTTTAAAATCTCATGAGTCTTTTTGATTCTCTTCACAGGGGTATCTTCTAATTGGTTTAACTTATGAAGATAATTCTCTTTATCTCTACTTCTTTTCATCCTAGAAAAATACTGAAATATCATTTTCATTTCTTCTTTATTTTATTTTCTTTTCGATTATTTTGAAAGTTTTTCAACTATTTGGTTATAATTTTTTAATCCAGCACTCTATCTTTATTGCAAGTATTTATTTTATAGTTAACTCCTATCAGGATTAATTTTACCTTAAATAACTGGAGTATTTAAGGGCATAATTTTAGATGAATCCTAAGTATATTAATTATAGTTTAGTTTGTTGTCTTTATTTATGTTCCTCAAATTTCTTCTAATTTTAATATCCTTTTCTAATACTTATTGAGTGCTTCCATGCAAGCTAGTAATATATTTTTTATTTCCTTTCTTGCTACTCAAGTACTAAATAAGTCTTAAACCTTCTCATTGTAGTTCTATTATTCCTTATTATAACTTAGCTAATATTCTAGCATTTTTAGTCCTATTTAAATATCCTCATTGCTTAACTAAACTTTGATATAATTAATATATTTGAATCCTTTGCTTAAATGTAGCCGGATTATTTCTATAGCTTCCTTTAAATCACTTCGGCTTGGTCTTTTCTCCAATGGGTTCCATTTAGATAGAATATAAAGAAGATGTAACGTTTCCTAGTGGTTTAACTCATAAGAAGCTATCATTTTAACTAAATCAACTTCATTCAGTACTTCCTACTTGTCTTTACATAGCTAAACCTTCTACTAAAAGAAGTTATTTACCATCATACGCTAATCTAGCGTAACTTAATTGGCAACTAACACCAAATTCATTTATTCTTTCATCTTATAAAATGCTGTAAATTCTCCTTTTCTAGAAAAGTCTAACTTAATTCTAATAAAAGCTATTAGCATCGTAAAATAAACTTTATTTAACTAAAAAAATTAAAATTTCAATAAAAACTAATAGACTTAGATATGTATACCTTATATGGAAAAATAGCTTTGATGATTTACTTGCTAAACACAGAGAAAAATTAGTAAAAAAGAATCAAAATGATAAAATAAAGAATTGATATAGATGAAATGATTATAGCATATCTAGAGCTTTACATTTGTATAAATTAGCTTTATACATAGTGAGAAAGTATTTGTATGAAAGAGCATATTAAAAATACAAGCTTTTATTTAGTTTAGAAGTTATAGAAAGTTTTTTATCTAGCTGTAAAAACATTAAATAGCTTATTTTACAATTAAAAGAATGAATTTTGAATAAAGATTCATATTCCTTCATTAAATAAATTAGTTAAAGTTATTTTTCATAAAGCATACCTTTTATATAGTCAAAAATAATATTGCTTGCTAAAAGAAAAAAAATGATCTAAATAAGAAGTTTAGAAAACTAAGAAGCGAATTGTAAAATTCCTAAATGAATTTCCTATTATTTTATTTTAAAATTCCGCAGAATTAGATGCTTGCAAAAATAAAATTTAAATAGGATAAATTGTATTAAATTCTTAGTTATAAAATGTCAATAACAATACTTATTAATGCTAGTTTAAATTAAAAGTACTGTGTAATAGAAATGAGTTAATAAAAGAACGCAAATGGTTTATTTCGATGACTAAATTAAATATACAACTCAATTAAAATTCCGAAATATGAAAATAAAATTTAGTAATCTAAATTCGGAATTTATACTAAAATTAATTAAATAAAAGCAAATGAAATTAAATTGTTTCATATAAGTAAAGCATAATTAAATAGTAAATGACAAGTTACTTTTTTACTTAGATTCTAATAATTACGCCTGAAAAATTAAAAAATGTTAAAAGTGATGTTTGATGCAAATGATTCAAACTAATTAAATAAAATAATTGAGCAACAAAATAATTAGAATTGTTTAAAAGATTATAACTTAAAAATAATACCT